>OX424572.1:9816571-9866279 GCA_949152435.1 Gastracanthus pulcherrimus
ATAATAAGTTGTTTATGTTTTTTATGCCAAGTTATTTTTGTTATATTGAAGTATTTACAAATTTTTTAAGTCCATTTGATAAAAACTGCATGCGCCAAAAACTTTTTGAAAATAGCATCAAATAAATGCAATAATGACATCCTGGAAGGATAAAATAAATTTAAACTTACTAGAAATTTGTATTTCACACCATATAATAATAGTAAATATACCGTACAAATCTTATTATGGTAAAATGAAAGCTGAAGACCTTCTTTAACCATAATCCTTTTTTACCTTAACATGTTGATTTTTGTTCAAAATTTTTTATGGTAAAAATTTATTGTATGCTCATCTCAACGAAAATGGCCGCTTTTTGCCTTGTAAAGCGAGACCAAAATTAAACTTTTGGTCCGCAAAAACAATCAGTGGGTAAAAAGTTACTTTGTTCCCGCAAATCACTTTTTTCCCGCAAATGCCGGCCTTCGTAAAAGTTTTTCCACTGGCTCTGGGTGCCATGACGACAATTCGATAGTACACCCGATATTTTTGATAAATGAACGTTTCCGAGCCAGGCTTGAATCCCTCTGTATAAGAGTTTCAGAGCTGCTGCTCCGGACCAACCGTCTGTCGATCTGGCCATTTGCAATTATAGGCCAGGAGAATTACGACGAAATCTTTCAAATATGGCTCTAACGAGACGTAACTTAGATAACTATTGGAATCGCTCGGGAATGGTATACCTATTGAAAATATCGAGGTGCGCCAGCTTGAAAAGGTGTGCTATTTGCATCAACAACGAAAAAGTGAAAAAAATGCGAAAATCGCATTTTATCCCAGAAACAATCGCATATAACACGGTAAGTATGTATTTTAGAGAAAAAATGTATACTTATAAATTTGTTCGTTATGAAATTTTCTATAATCACGCCATAAATTTAGACAAAAGTACTTGACTGCAATACAAAACTACAGCCGCAAGGCCGATTAAGATCGGACTGACAGTTTTTGCATAATACAATTGTTAAGTAACCTACCTGGAAAAAAAGACCTTTTTTTTTAATTTTGTGCCAGGCTCAAAGATGTGAATATTTTTTTGCGCCCATGTTTTTACACCTTCTTGGACCCTTAAACTATCATATATAATTGCTATCTCAACCATTTTTCAATTTTTAATAACTTTTTGAGCGGT
This sequence comes from Gastracanthus pulcherrimus, assembly GCA_949152435.1. NCBI lineage: Eukaryota > Metazoa > Arthropoda > Insecta > Hymenoptera > Pteromalidae > Gastracanthus > Gastracanthus pulcherrimus. The sequence goes on from OX424572.1 coordinate 9,817,743, forward strand.
TTGAAAAAGTTTGGAAATTTTGGCTTTTAAACAAATAAGCCTGTGAAGCGGGATTTGCGAGTGGGAAAAAACCGGAAAGTATAGAAAAATAGTACTCGGAAAGAAGCTTCTTTTAAAAAAAATCATCCAATTCGGTCCAGTAGATGTTGAGATATTAACTTCCAAAGTCGGGAAGGGTATGCGGCGTAACGGTTAATGATGTAACAATAAATTATATACCAGTCGATAGGTTTTTCCGAGATGTTTTCGTATCTGCTTTCAAAAATAACATTACACGTGTGCATCACGCACAAAAATTTGCATAAATATTGTGTAGGGCGCGCTCGGAGCCGAAATTCGGAGGGTGGGGATATGCTGCGAAACTTTAAATCGGCGCTTCAAAATCGGCGCGCTCGCTTCAGGATGATATATCTCGGCTTCTTCTGCACCGATTTTGACGATTGTTTTTTAAATTGGGGTAGAAAAACGAAAGGATTTCAATTTTCATAGTTACACTTATCAATTTAAAAAAATAAACAATCGGTGATCGATTTTCATAATCAAGCATTCTTTAAATGTGGCTAAAAATGAGTGCTAATCATAATATCCTTATTGGGCATATATTGTTCATTGTAAATTAGTATTAAATTGAAGAATTAATGCGTAATAATGTTATAAATTAATTTAATTGTTATTTAATGTATATAGTACATTGAATAACAGGAGATAAGGTATAAATAATCGTAAAATATTGACAATTTCATTAAATTTACATAATTTACAGAATTTATTTATAATACAAGTTCATTTATTACATTAATTGGCATACTTTGTTTTTTGTACGGAATTACGTCGTCGCTGTCTTCGTTGTCGGAAACGCATTCGTTAGCTGTTAATATGTCTGTATTTACATGGAATTGTACATCATTGTCGCCATCAATATCAAGTTCGTTACTATCTTCTACATCTATATTACTGTCTAATACATTTTCTTCGCAATTTTTACAAGTTTGACCGTGGCATCCTGCGCAATAATCGGAACATTTTAATCCGTGTTTTACACAACTACAAGATTTTGTGCAGCCCTTCGTACATTTACAACTGATGTCTCGTAATATATTATCAGGAACTAGTAAATCAGTTGTATATGTTGGTTGTAATTTATTATCCCTAACACTCCAACCCCATTGCGTCGGGTCCAACGAATTACCGAGCCATTGTTGCACTTGATAATATGCTCTAAACGTATGCTGTTTTGCAGCTAATTCAGTTGGCGGAAGCATAGCTATATTAAAAGCTTTCTTCGTAGAGCTACTTTTAAAACATAAATATCTTAGATCATTTAATTGTAAATTACTAGATTTTCTGCCCCCATACATAGCTGCAATGAATTTTGTGCCGGCGTTTTCAATTTCTTGTGCAGTTGCATTTGTTTTATTAAAAATTAAAGCTTCTTCAATTAAGTTTGTATTTTTTTCTAATAATTTTATAATTTTAGCTTATCCTTGTTTGAAAAAAGCAGATGTAGTATTACATCCAGTGAAAGCGTGAATAAAAGCAATCAGATTTTTTAAATTTTCGCCGATAATAGATGTGGAACTGTAAAGCCTTTCAGCTGTTTTTCCTCTACTTGGTTTTAAGAAATAAATTTTCTTATCTACAGGCGCTCTTTGCGTTAAAATTACTAATATATCTATATCTTCAGCTACAATAATGGCTGGCTTTTAGTCGGTGGCTAGATTTATAGCGGTTTCAACAATTAGAGTATCAGCGTCTTCTTGAGCTTGCTCACGATATCCAGCGGCTTGCATTTTTTCTCGTAAATATAAAATAAATCGATTTTTGTTGCGATCGTTCGATAAAAATTTCTCTTGCGATGTTGATGCGGTCATGGACAAATGAAATTGTATTTCTGCACATAAATTTCTAGCCTGTCGCCGTAATCGTTCTGCACCTTTAGTACTACTTTTTAAATTTTCAGGGTAACCATCAAATATGATAAAGCTATTGGCAGCGTAATATTTACTTATATAAGTTACATAACGATCAAGAATGACTTCAAAAGTTTTTTTTTGTGACCACACAACCTTATGCAATAAAAATCCTCCATCAATTACATGATAAGAATTATCTAACGATGACTCGTCGTACATAGGTTGAAAATAATCATACAATTTCGATTTCTCAGTTTTACGCATTATACCATTGTCATAAGAAGTGAAAAATTCTAACATTAAGTCTAACGCACGATTGTCTTCTTGAATTCGTGAAGGTCTAGCATCAACGTGTTGCTCTGAAGTAGTAAAAGCTACATAACAAAAGAATTGCATTAAATTACTGACATCGATAAGGAAAGGCATTGTCAATACCCATTTCGCAAGAACTGAATCAGTTATTCCTCGACACGTGTGTAAGCCCACCGCTGCTTTTCATTGAACGCATCAAAACTTGTTCTACAGACATATCAGACCAAATGCCGCTCCAAAATTTATCTGATCTTCTAATAGTGAAAAATCCCTTTGTCGTAAATTTTTTATATTCTAGTGGATCCATTTTTTTTTCGAGTTCATACATGTCTTGCAAATACAGCTGACAAGATTTCGCGTATAGATAATGTCCACTGGCATGGAAAAATGGCAATATTTTTCGAACGCTTTCGAGGTGTAACTTCCAATTACCCATTCTTTCAGCCTGAATAAACTGTTTCATCACTGTTACTATGTCATAGTATTGCAGCCATAATTTCGCAGTTAAGCCACGCTGTTTCAATTCTTCAACATGTCTTAAAAATTTATTATAAATATTCAAAAAATTTTCATCGTCAATGCTTGTTAAAGTACTATCTTCTAAAGTCAATTTATCATCTATAAGTGCGTATTCATCATTCGTTAAATCAAAAGAAGATAACATTATTTTTCCTAAAGCCAAGTGAGCCAAAATACGGCCTCTGACAGCTCTTGAATAAGCATGACTGTTTAAAATTTTGTCAACAGAATTTTCGGCATAAATTGTACAAAAAAGCTCTTTAAGACCGCTTCCATCCATAATAAATCCAATAGTTCCCATAAAGGACATTAAAAGATGAAATCCACCTAATCTAACAATTACTGAAGATAACTCGTCCTTACAACATTCTATTATTTCTCGAGCTTTGTAATACAACGGTTGATCAAAAGTGACAAAGCAATGATTTTGGTCTATTTCACTACTTTTTAAGCGAGCCTGATTCAAAACAGTATAAATAGTATCATAATTACGCGGCTGAGCATTGACAAACTGTAAAAAAAGTATTCTGCTTTTTGCATAACTTAAGTGGTTGGTTATAGATTCCATGTAGCCGTTCCACCCCAGAAAATCTGTCGAATATCTATGCTTGCCGTAGAGCCATAGAAAATCAGTTTTAGATAATTTTATGTCAAGTGATACAGGGCGTATTTTATCTAAATCTTGAACAATGATATTTTCCATTCCAGAACGACTAGGTTTGTGAAATATTTCTAAATCAATTTTACCGAATCTTCCGATTTCTCGAGAAGGTGTTCGTAAGGATAATCTATTAATGAACTTGTTTGATGTGACTGAACTATGCGGAGTCACGATTTGAATGCCGCCCATTGCGTGAAAAGTGTTGCGCCCATCAATAGTATTGAAATTGTGGTCTGCATTATCAAAAACAAATTGGGTATACGCATTATTATAAGCATTTTGTTGCGGATAAGCTAATAAAGAACTTTCAAAAAGTTGTGTTTCGTCGTAAGAGCAAATAAATCCTAAAGAATTTAAAATTCGTATAAGATCTTGTAAGGGTGTAAAATATCCTTCTTCAAAACACCCGCCACAACGATGATAATATAGGTGACGGCAAGCGACGGTCGGCAATTGACCTAATTAAGAGAGCGATCATATCGCATTGGTCTTGAACCACGTGACCTGTCGCTCACACCTTAAGACGACACGGACAGCTTGTTCGTCCTCTCTCGCTCGGCACCCGTCCTACCGCACGCATCTCCCGGATCATCTTGTGATACCCGGTCGAATTAAGTCTCCAAGTGTTCACCTTCATCCAGTTTTTGTACACAGTCTCTGTTGGCGACTTCTCTGCCAAATCTCCTTCTCGAGGATGCAATAAAGAAGTACAAAACCCTCAGCTTTATGGGGTTAATGAAGATTGGATGGAGAACGATCAGCGACAACGCAGCTTCGGGGTCGAGCGGGACGAGCCATCCCATCGTCATCGTACTGAAGTAGCGATATTATAAAGATAAGCCCTCCTTTTATTATAATTAAAGTGAAGAATCTTGTTCATTCATTTATAAGAATATTATGTGTAGATGCGGGAATAACGCGCGTAGCGATTTTAATACTTTTGTACCATGTGCGTGTATTTAGTTTTTACTAGTAAGTAGTAACAGACGAGTTGATGCGGCCGGCGCGATGTTGGCTTAGAATAACAAGTAGGATAAAAATGATGATAGCGAAGGTATTCCGATTATAATTAAGACGACTATGAATCAGATTCGAGATAAAGACGCGAAACTAATTGTAAAAGCGATGTTTTTTTATGTATTTCCTGCGAATGCGTGAAACTACGAGGTAAATTTAATAATCCTTCTGTAGAGATCGCCGTTATTAGAATAAAGTAATATTTATATATTTAATTATTTATGTGGTCATTATGAGATTTATAAATCCTAGTCTCGTTATTTAGGTTGAAGTTAATTGTATTGCACTCATGCTCATACTCTGAGCTGGCGCCCGGGCATTTGATTCAGTATAAAAATAATACTATTTATCAAATATATGGCCTGATTTTCTTTACTTTATTTCTATTTAAGTAGAGAAAATTGTAGCAATCTCTCAGTAGATGTTGTCTAAGTTAATAAAAATATTACAATCTTTGGATCCATATTTCTTGTTAAGCATGCTGTCTAAAGCAACCTGAAGACAAGATACAAAAGGTCTCGAACGAGTAGCTGCTATTATGCAGTGACAAACAGAAGTTATTTTAGTTTCATAATTTGAATCGGAAAATTTGTTCTTGAGGATATAATTTACAATGCAGAAGACAGATAGACACTCGTACAGATTATCCGACGCCAGTGGGTATTAGCGCAGACAGTCGAATTGATCGGAAACTTCCCCGGGATATATGAATGTCGTTTCAATTTTTTACAGGGGCTGTGCGAATAATTTATTAAAAATTAGTATACTTCATATATAAGCAAAATTAAACTGTTGCCTTGCAACACTGAGTAACAAAACAAAGTCATAAATGAACCCAAAATATATATGTTTATGGCTTCTACGAATAGTAGCAACAATAAAATAGTTTGGCCTGAAATTTATTAATTTAATACTAATTTACAATGAACAATATATGCACAATAAGGATATTATGATTAGCACTAATATTTACCAACATTTAAAAATGCTTGATTATGAAAATCGACCACCGATTGTTTATTTTTTAAAATTGATAAATGTAACTATGAAAATTGAAATCCTCTCGTTTTTCTACCCCAATTAAAAAAAAACGTCAAAATCGGTGCAGTAGAAGCCGAGATATATCATCCTGAAGCGAGCGCGCCGATTTTGAAGCGCCGATTTAAAGTTTCGCAGCCTTATCCCCAGCCCACCAAATTTCGGCTCCGAGCGCGCACTACACAATGTTTATGCAAATTTTTGTGCGTGATGCATACGTGCAATGTAATTTTGGAAAGCAGATACGAAAACATCTTGGAAGAACCTATCGACTGGTATATAACCGCACCTCGATATTTTCAATAGGTATACCATTCCCGAGCGATTCCAATAGTTATCTAAGTTACGTCACGTTCGAGCCATGCCAATCTGTAACCCTCCTGGCCTATTAATGCATAGCTGTTGGAGCGGCGCAGCTCTGTAAAGGTCTATAAAGGAGGGCCTGCGAGCTTGCCGACTCATTAGTTCTTTGGGTTTCGCTCGTTAACCAAGGTCGACCTGTACTCATATCAGAATGTCTGGACGCGGCATGGAAGGTGGCAAGGTTAAAGGAATGCCAAAGACTCGTTCCAACAAGGCTGGACTCCAGTTTCCCGTCGGTCGTATTCACAGTCTTCTGAGGAAAGGGAACTATGCCGATCGCTTAGGTGTCGGGGCTCCAGTATATCTAGCTGCTGTCATGCAGTACTTGGTAACTGAAGTACTCGAGTTGGCCGGTGACGCTGCTCGTGATAATAAGAAGATGAGTAAAAAGAATAAATAGTTTATGCTAAAATAATTAGGTCGTGTTTTTTATTCTTGCAATTTAACGAAAATTGAAGTAATTACAGCCATTTCAAATTTGCGTATCGTTACGATGTTATATTTTCATAACGTCACGTAGCATTAGAGTATATCTATATATATTGAAAATTTGGAAAATTTAAACATCTGTAAATTTCAAATTTTTCATTTATATGATAAAAGAGAAAATACGACCTAATTATTTTTTGCTATTCTACCTATTTCATGTGAAAAATCAACTCTTTATTTTTATGCAACATCCTAATTATAATAACAAATACAAAATAAATAAACCTTTTGATTTTGCCCAAATGTCATTAATAAAATGGTCACGGATTTATAATGGGAATTCACTCTATTATTTTAGCTTGTTTATTTTAAATGTTTGATATTGAAAAATTGAATATAAATCATTGATTAAATTATTGGCATAACGATACGAACGATAGATTCTACAAGAATCTTTAATGTATCGAATTGCAAAATCATACAGCGCAACCATTGCCCAGGTTGATGTTCAGCCTAATATCTAGGATATTTTTCGATCCAAGAAGACAAGCTCAATTTTTAACCGACTTCGAAAAAGGAGGAGATTCTGAATTCAACGTTGATATATTTTTTTTTCTATGTTCTTGCATTACTCCGAAACTACTGGACCCATTTGAATGAACTTTTTTTAATGAATGAAGATGATCCCATGATGGGTCGATTCCAATTTTGTAAGGCTTGGTCCAGTATCTGACCAGTAATTTAGGTTTTCGCTAGATATTTTTTTCGCAATTATTCGGAAACTATTGAACCGATTTGGATAAACTTCTTTTTTAATGTAAGAGGATGATCCCATAGTGGTCCCATTACATTACTGGGCTAGTATTGAGCCAGTATTAGGCCAGTACTGGCGTTTTGTTATGTTCGTCTGCCGATTATTCCGAAACTATTCAACCGATTTGGATAAACTTTTGGACTTTTTGATCAAAATTCAAATCAAAAGTCAGTTACAGTTTCATGAATATATTTAATATTTTACACAGATGTTTTATAATTACTAAATTCCTTTTTTAGAATACTTCTTACATGTCTTTCATAAACTAATAAGAAGGCAGAAAAAATCATACTTGCCTAACTCGTACTTTTGTAAAAAGTAAGTTCTAGGGAGATTTCACAACTTTCTTAGGGTCTGAATAAAGTAGTATTTGAATAAATATTATTTTCAAAATATTAGAACTTTATTGTGAATAAATTGATTACCTTTATTACTGTTTGTTCTTATTAATAATTTATCTGAAGTAGTATATCAAACTGGTTTTAGCAATGTTTAGTCGATTGTGATAAGATGAGCAATTACACATATAGAATTTAAATTTTTTCAATAAACATTTTACCGTTTTTTTACAAGGCAGGCATTTTTAATCAAATTTCAGACTTGATTTATTGTATAAAGGATATATTAAGCTTTAATTTGCCTGATCACAGAACCTAAATTTAGTTCTGTTAATAGTTACAATAAAAATGTTTCGATGAATATATACATTAGTTTTTTTAGACGTCAAAATCAATGGCAAACAAAAAAATTATTAGAACTAAAATTTTTAACATTTCTCTTCAATAATATTTTAATGTATCGTTTATTTTGACATAAGTAACTTCGTATGGAGGTCTATTACTACTTTATGAAGGTCAAGTAAGTTTATATGTTGACTAAGTATAAATATTTTTATAATTACAAGAAATTTTTTACTTCTCAAACAGTACAAATTGAGGCGTAAAATTTCAATTTTGAATTGACTTTTCGATAGCATACAAAATTTAAACTTTAAATGAGTTTTTCTGAATACTATATTTTTAACTTTAAAAAGTGATCGCCGAAAGAAGTTTTGATGAACATTTTTAAAACTCTTAAGATAATAAGTTGTTTATGTTTTTTATGCCAAGTTTTTTTTGTTATATGGAAGTATTTACAAATTTTTTAAGTCCATTTAATAAAAACTGCATGCGCCATTGGAGCGCAGCTCCACATTCCGCCAAAAACTTTTTGAAAATAGCATAAAATAAATGCAATAATGACATCCTGTAAGGATAAAATAAATTTAAACTTACTAGAAATTTGTATTTGGCACCATATAATAGTAGTAAATATACCGTACAAACCTTATTATGGTAAAATGAAAGCTGAAGACCTTATTTAACAATAATCCTTGTTTACCTTGTAAAGGTGTGGATTATGGTGAATAATAATCGCTATAATAAATAATTACACACACAATTTAAAATAGAGCAAATATAAATTCCCTATTTATATTTTTCTTTATTACCCTATAAAGCAAATAAAATATAAATAAAAACGCTATATACGTCTCCCGACGCAGATCCACAATTTCTTAAAAATCGCAACTTATCTATCCTAAAATGTAACAAAATATATCGCCGCAATACACATACATTCGCACACATACCGGAGCTTTACTCTTTAACTTGGATGCGGTGCAGGTTGCTGTCTATGCCGTAGCTGGCTCTCAGCGTTGCGTTGGAGCGAAGAAAAGTTGAGATGTTGTAGGCCCTTGATGGCGCTGCTTCTATGAAAGCCACAACTGAGATTCCTGGACGTCTCCAGATGAGCTCGAGCGCAGATGCCAGAGATGCAAGTTTATGCACCCTAACGATCCCTAGTCCACACAGATGACTTGTATGGCACCGCAGATTACTTGCAGAGACAAATATAAAATGCCAGAATGCCCAAGGATGATTCGAGCACAGAGAGAGAATGAAAGAGAGATGCTCGGCCCTAGGCCGAGCGATAGCGAGTGATCCTTTGATCTTAACTCCTCGCCAAATCCCGAATGCTGGCGTCATGCATAACTTCTGCTTCCATTATGCATGTACGCAATTTTGAGTGTATGCCATTTTGTAGATATCGATAGTACAGAAGTGCAAAAAATCAGGCATATACTTTAAAGATTCAACTACAAAATCGATCAGAATTTTTCTGAAACTATTATTTATAAATTAGTGCACAGTATTAAAAATATCTACAAAACTATTTTCGTTGTACATGGTAGTAAGATGCTCGAACAAGGTTTAAAAAATTATTCATAATTAAGAAAATTGTAAAACGCCAGTAGGACAGTTACGAAAAAATCACTAAACGGCATGATTTCTCATTTTTTACTATTCTTTCGTTTTTACTAACTATCTTTGATCGTTCATAACTTTTGATTTGATTTTGAATGATCCATTTTTCTAATATATATTTTATTACATGAAAAAAAAAATAATTTATAAGAGTCAAGTGATTTAAAATCAATGATGAGCGCTTTTAGTCCATAATTCCCATGCCGAATTCCGATGAGAGAAATTTATATACATTTAGAAAGGTCTTTTTCGCATTTTCGCATTTTTTCTCGTACATTTTAGGTCCTATACAATAAGAAAAATTAAGTTGCAATGCATGCCTAGTCATTTATTTTTTATCACTTTTCGTACTACTTATTCGCCGATTCTTTTAGAATTCCTCATATCGCGCCCCCAGAACAAAACTATGCCGATGAAAATTTTTTAATTAAATTTTCGTTCATAAAATAATTTAAATATAAAAATAAAAACCCTTGATACACTGCAACAATTAGTTGATAAAGGTTAAAAACTATAATAATAATAGAATATTAAAAATAAAAATTGATTCTACTGACTTGATTTTACAAACACATCAAATTTTGAGTTGGCACAGACTTGTTTCGGATGCGATATAGGAAATGAGAATATTAATTAGAACTTTTGACCAATTGATTTAAAAGAAACAAACAATATCATGTACGTACGTAAAAAAGTTCCAATTTTGTATACCGTATGATTTTTTTTCCACTCATATCACGCTGATAAAAGTGTTTTTTGTACACGCATACACTGCTAATCTATCAGATTTATGATGCTATCGCGCGTAAACATGATACTATTTTATGATTAGAGAGCGCCAGTAGTGGAGTCACCGCGCCTCTCAACATCTATTGTCACAATACATAAATACATATACTGTAGTAGTTACGGCGCCTCAGAATAACGCTTACAGCGAGATCTCGTATAGGTGGCTACATTACCTGCACCCACCTTATAAAAATAAAATAACTTTGAGTAGATATCTCAAGCAACAGAGCGGTTACCAATAAAATCTAAGCGGCTGAGCATACACTGCTTATACGAAGCTTTCTCTATGTAATGTATCCGTCCTTCATATTATTTATTTATTTATTTATTTACTGATTCATTATTATTGTATACTGACTGTATTTCTCTTATACTTTTTATTTTAACCAGTATGTTTGTATTTATAAGCATGAATGGGTGTATGAATGAGGCCGTAGTGTGCATGAGTATCTTAATTATTGACATGATAGATGTATTTTAATAAGTTATGCGTATGCAATTTTTTTAAATACTAACTAACGAGACCAGCGAATGCAATCAAATCGACGATATGTGATAAACATGAACTGTGACGAGCTGTGATCTTACTTCCGAACAAATACGATGACTATGAGAAAGAAGCTTTATGTTCATATTTTCTGTATATTTCTTTTTATTTATTTCGAAAATAAAAATTATATCTATCTATCTATCTATCACCTAATTCTTTTGTAAAGGGAAATTCCGTTAGCCTGATTTCTGCAATCAGGTCGAAAAACATGAATTCGATTCAAAATCTTGATTCGAGTGAATCGACAGTGTGAATCGCGATTCAAATTTCTGATTCATTTAAATCGAGATTTTGAATCGCGATTCATATGTTTCGATTGAAAGAGGAATAATCACAATTCGAAATACCGATTGAAACCCATGTGGAAATAAAGTAAGTAATAAAACGTAATAAAAAGTAAGAAAATGTAAGACAACGTAAGATTTTGTTGGATTTCGGACATTCTTACGTTTTGTTACGATTTCTTACGGATTGTTAACCTCTATTACGGTTTCGTACGTTTTATTACGTTTCGCTATTACATGAAAAAAAATATAGCCTGAATTTTCCACCGATAGGTGGCGAGGTATATACAAACCAATTCACGCGTACAAAATAGAAACTTTAAGTTACTTAAGAAGCATTGGCACTCAGAAAATATTTTTCTGGAATATTGGACACTATAGAAGTCCTTTAATGAGCGGAATTTTCCAGTGAAAATGTAATCTAAAGTAGTAAAACGCAAGGAAACGCATAAAAATACGTAAGAAAATGTATGAAAACGTAATCAAACGTAAAACATGTCCGAAATCCAACAGTTTCTTACGCTTTTTTATGTTTTATTACTTTTTATTACGTTTTCTTATGATTACTCATACTTTTCTACGTTTTCTTACGTTTCCATACATTTTATTACATTTTATGATTTCCATAGGGGAATTTGAATTCAGATGAATGTGAAATGAATCGCGGCTGCTCGATGCACACAAATGTACAGGTCTCGTTGTATAATTTAATAGCACTGTTTGCCTAAATCCGCTGTCACGCCTAGCCGTGCCTTAAGCAGTCCAGTATTGCACCGTGAGGTTAGCGCCCGAGCGTAGCGAGAGATATAAGGACGATGCAATAATGGACTACTTAAGTCACGGATAGGTGTGACATAAGTGCAGATTTAGGCCACACATTGCTATAATAGTATATTATGACACTGTTGTGGGAGATGGTTTTCTACCTTGCTCGAGGGTTTTCGCACGAGCGAAGCGAGTGAGAAAATCGAGCAAGGTAGAAAAACACCTCCCACAACAGTCTCATACGATATTTTATAGCACAACAACCTCAAAATCGACAATAAAGTTGTCTTTTTGAGGTTAGTGTGCTATAATAGTACATTTCGACACGGGTGCGGAAGGTGATTATTTAGCTCATGTGACGTTTTTCGCACGACCGAAGCGAGTGAGAAAAGTCACATGAGGTAAAAATCTTTTTACGTACCAGTTTCGATTCGTATTTTATACCACGAGAGCCGAATAATCATATTGAAGTTATGATTTTGAGGTTAGAGTGGTATAAAATTTAATTGGACTCTAATTTTTCAAAAAATACTTTATGTAAGAAGTAAACTAAATTTAATAACTATTATTGGGGCCTTTTGGCGATTCGGTGGTTGCTGTTTTTAAGGGAAAAGGGCGCGACTCTTTTTTATAACAAAATAAAAGATTGATGATAAAAATGGAAGGTTGACATATTGGATCATGAGGTTTCTATTGGATTTCTCGTCCTACCGCAACAGCTGTCAAACGATTTGGTCAAAAGATGTTCATTTTATTGTAGACACTTGAAATAGCGTAATATGTTCTTTCAATGTTTAAATATATGTTCAATAATTGCATTATTTTCTGTAACTTAACCCTTTTGAAATGACTATGTAGTAAAAACTTTTTATTATCGCTTGTGAAAGTGTACATTAACATGAATACATTACAAGAGTTATTCCTCCAATTACTTGCAAAAAACGTCAAGCAATTAAAGAATATCTTACTTTTATTGCAACACAAATTACCCGCGAGGTATTAGAACTAGTAATGATGGCGTAATTGGAAGATTGTTAAAATTGATAACTGAGTTTTTACTTTCTACTTGCCTAATGTTTGAAGTTATTCAATTGTTGTTCTTCTGGAGACACTAGAAATGTAGATTTACAAAAATGTGGACAATACATTGGATTTTAATTTTTAACATTTTTACGAAGAATTTGGTAACTGCTGACACAATCGATTGTTTGGATTACATTGTGCAACAAATTTCATGTGAGTTAAAACCGCATAAAGTCGCGATCTTCACAAATAGTAGTGAAGACATAAATACGTTTAATCGCGGTATCATAATACAACAAATAGTAAAAGAAATCCCATCAGTTGCAATCGATTTGAAGACGTTTAATGATGTAAATGACACTCAATTATGGATACGTAATAACCCAAGGCACGGCGTATTAAATGTAATTATACACTGTGAATTTAATTACGATTCAAGGCAAAATGAATTGATGCACTTGCAAAATTTTATTGATTATTTTGTTTTATTATCTTCTAAATCAACGAAACCTAAATGCCTGCTCATCTTCATTATCAGTAATAATAAGTGGACTACTACAAATTATTTTAATAAGTTATTGGAATATATTTGGGAAAAAAAGGTTTTGGATTTTTCTATAATAGAGCTAAAATTAAACGGTACAAAAAAATCAAACAAATGTATCTTCAAAAATTACAATCCATTTTACAAGCAGTTCAATGAAAATAGTTTCCATACAGCATCGTCTATGAAAATATTTCCTGACAAATTACACGATGACAATGGATATGAGATAAGAGTAGGTGTAATAAGCTCAAATACCCTAATAAAGATAACGAGAAATCAGAAAGGGAACATTACTAATATAACAGCTCCATATTTTGACGTAATTTTGTTATTTTTGGAACAAATAAATGCTTCTGTAGTTCTAGTAGAAGTTGGAAGAGCTGATCGATCGGATTTTATGAACGCATCACTACTTAATTATAAAATGTTACGAAACAGTGAAATCAATATGGCTTCCATGCCTACGTTAATGACTGATACTGATTTGAGTGAAATTATTGAAGCTGACATAAGGCTAAATTGTGAGAAAACTATCGCTATAGTGCCAGTTATATGGAATCCAGCAATAATTATTCCCTGGCAATCATTAATTTTTTTATGTGTCGTTATAATGATATACAGAGTATCATTTTATAGACTACGGATCTACAATACTGACTTTTATAACTTGACAATATTCCACATCCTTCGATTCTTTTTAGGAAATTCCATTCCAATGCAACTCCGATCATTAATAGGTAGAATCGTTTATATCGGTATCATTCTTATAGCAGTAAAATTCTCAAACGATTTATACAATGATATGCTAAATGTTGAGCTGATAGGTCAGGAGGCCAAGTTTGACACTTTCAAAAGTATAGACGAATCCGGTATAAAAATAGTTGCAAATGATTTTGCGTTTCTTACTCTTTTCAACGTCAGTAGTGATACACACATTATCAACATAAAAGAAAAAATTTCTTCGGGCAATATTAGTAAACTGCTTTCGTGTATAAGAAGTTTAATAAATAGCAGAGATTGTATTGTTATTGTACCTTATACATTTGCTCAAACAATTATAGAAAATATAACTTCCACGGATATCTTAAAATTAAAAATGGCTAAACCTATATTCGGTTGTAAAAAACGGACACAAAAATTTGAAAAATCGTCGGTATTTGTAGAGAAATTTGAAAAAATGATTCAAATGTTTCATGAATTTGGAATCGGAAATAGATTTATACCCTATGAAATGCGTAAAGTTAAATCTTTTAGACGGAATAAACTGGAGGAATATGAAGATGCTTTAATAACGCGGCAACGTATTTTAATTTTGATTATTGGATATATAGTTTCCTTTATGGCATTTTTTATCGAGTCAATTCTTCCACTAATAATTAAAAACATAAGAAAGTACGACTTAAAATCAACCAGAAAATTCAATATGAAAAAAAAAATTACCCTGATATGGGCCAAATTCAAATTCAGAGGCGTGTATCCAATAATCTTTAAAAAACGACGGTGATGTATTATTTGTATTATGTGAGACTTTAGTACCTACACATTAAATACATACATATAAATACATAATTAGTCATACATCATAGATGTAATGATTAAATTACTACAGAAAACGTGTGTAAGCCGGAATCGCATGGGAATGAGAAAAATTGTTCGTATTGACAGGTCTCCGGTTTATCTAGATACGCATTTGCATTACAATAATCTACGCTTATTTGTCTATTGTAAATAGTCTTCAATAAAATTATTTTATCTAAAAATGGATCATTTAGTGTTTACTTGTATTTTGTAAATAAATAATTTATTTGCAACTGATTTATTTGAATACACGTGAGTTTAGAATTGTAAAAAAATTAAGAAAGTCGATAACAAAACAAAAATTAAAATTGTAGTAACTTTCTCTGTCTAATTTATTGATTTACAATTTGCTTTCACAAGTCGGTGACTAATTTTCAAACAGAAATTTCACGAAATTAACAAAATTATTCATTATTCATACCAGCATTTACCTCTAAAAATAGTTATTATTTCTGATAGTTGACAGCATAATTTAATAAGCTAGTTTTTTTTCAAAACAATTACTCTTATTTTATATAGCATTATAAAATATGAATGCACACGGTCCTGAACCAACTTTAAATTCAATGAGATAGCAGGTCAGATTTTCCGTGAAATCAGGTTGTTATGTACACTCGCCTGTAAGATATTCGCGTCAAACGTTTTTTGAAATGCGCCAATGATATTTTCCGATTTACAGGAATTAACCAATAAGGTCGCCCTATTTCAAAAACGTTCGACGTCAATATGTTACCGTGAGTTTAAAAATTCTCTGAGCCGTTTTTTTAATCGACAATTTTCGATTAGAATGTGTGCTTATGTAAAAGTAATGAATACAAGCTTGAATATGTATAAATAAGAATTTATTTTTTCAATAAATCATACACTTACATAAATACAATTATACAGGTTATTGAAATATTTTGTTTTAATTAAGAAATGGAACATATATATTGTACATGCTAATATATATATATATATATATATATATATATATATATATATATATATATATATATATATATATATATATATATATATATATATATATATATATATATATATATAGTATCAAATTGGCGAAGAGCTTTATATAGCAGAATACAAGAAAGTATATTGAATATTAACTAACGATTGTGAAAACAATATATATATATATATATATATATATATATATATATATATATATATATATATACACTAACTATATATACTAGCATGTACAATATAAATGTTTCATTTTTTAATTAAAGCATAAAATATTTCAAAATCTTAGCATGATAGCACCATGAGCCGTAATATATCGCGATCCCACTGCATTCACTTTTATATTTTA
Source organism: Gastracanthus pulcherrimus (assembly GCA_949152435.1). NCBI lineage: Eukaryota > Metazoa > Arthropoda > Insecta > Hymenoptera > Pteromalidae > Gastracanthus > Gastracanthus pulcherrimus. Next base: position 9,833,966 of record OX424572.1, read on the forward strand.
GTCAAACATATCCCATTTAGAAATTCCCATATTCACTTTCTGTTTTCCTTAACTAATACATTACCAAACCTTACAATAATAAAATGAAGTAAATAATAAAATACTACTAATAATAACTAGCTTGCCACGCGGTCCGCGGCTTGCTTTTGTTCTTTCAAGATCAATAATTTCTTTGCATACCAATCCAATTGTGACCTAAAAATTGATTTTTGATTCCTTTTTTGCAGTTTATTTTTGGTTTTCCTCGACAAACTTTGTTTAATTGACGTTTTCATAAAAAAATTTATATACAATAAAGTTGTATTCTTTCTAGATCTACAATTTTGCCGTAGAAATTTTTTGCGTATTATGTGTAATAATTTAATTGTGGCCTAAAAATCGATGTTTGATTGCTGTTTTATGCTTTAATTTAGATTTTTCTGGACAAATTTTGTTTAATTAACTTTGTCGTAACACTGTTACATACAAAAAAGTTGTATTTTTTCGAGACCTACAATTTTACCCTGGAAAATTTCATAAAAATATGACATCTATTCAAGATACAGCTAAAATTCGAATTTTCAATATATTCAATACTTATACTATATGTTCATACGCTCAACGAATATGACTCAAAATAGATGCGTTTACTTATTATACTGAGGTAAGTAAGCTCTTTAAGTTCCAGCCGGTTTGACCGTGGGTTTGCAGAGTTAATCGAGGAACATGATTACATTCATACATACATCCATAAATGGGTTTTTATTAAAAAGTTGAACAATTCTTATCCCTCCTGTTTTACAAGGTAACAGGGCATTATATGAATTTAAAAAAAATAGTACTACAACCGGAATATAGTAAGCAAGAATCTGCAAAATTTTCAGAATATCAAGTATTATAAAAAACTAAGCAAAATGTCTTGTCCGTTCCATGTCCCAAGCCTTAATTTCATCCGAATATACCAAGAAAGTAATACACTAAATGTTAACCAAAATAAATTACACAGAGGATTAATATAAGTCTTAGTTAATTCAAAAATGATGCGCGACCTTTTAATGCGTGTATTCTGTTTATGTATGGTCATTTGGAAATGTGTTCCCTAGTTTCGATGTCTTACAATCCCAAGGGCTTTATTCAAAGAAAGTTGTATTCAAATACTCACAAATTAAAATGCAACCTATTCCTTCTTGCAACTCTTATATACATTTTGTAAAAAAAGTTCACATATACTTATTTATTAGCATTGCTTTCTACAAATAATTAGTTAATGTTGCACTTCTACTACCGTACCTTTATTATATGTCTTGTCTGTCCAGTGAAAAATTCTTTAACGGAGCATTCTGCATTCAGTTTGAAAAATAAATATTTAAATCGAATTTGTCGTTTAAAAGGACAGAGGAATTACTTCTTTCTTAATTTCACGTACATCTGGTGCATGTAAATAAATAAACTACTAAAAAAATATGTACGGCACAAATGTCTTGCCCGTCCAATGATTACGTTAAATGTACTAAAACAATTGAAGGCGGTAGCATCGAATACGACAAATAGGTAAATAAACAACATTTTAACCTATTTAAGCATAAATCATAATCGTTCATATTCCGTAATAAGCGATGCAATTTTTAATTTGTGCTAAACAAGAGATACTTTCTGTAAGGTAATATATATCAAACAATATTAAATGAAAGTTATACTCTATAAATTCGTAATTTAAAAGAATTGGTTATAAGAAACTTTCAACATTGTAATATTTGTTAACTTTTATATATAAGTGTTTTTTGATCTCGCCCATTTTAATTTTCTTTATTTATATGATTAATATTGTCACATCATATTTTTTATTTTCGGGTTCAAAGACTTTATTTGCTTGAAAATAATACTTAAAAAAAGCCAACTTTTTGACAATCACCCACATATATTTAATAGAGTGCTTGAAATGTGTTCCAATAGTGTTGAAACATGTTCATATGCAATAATTTGCTAGTTTTTAAACTATGACACTTTTAGGTATGATGAAAATATAAGGCTCTCCCTTGGAGCGAACGTGCCTAATAAAAATACTACTAATAATAAAAGTGAGTCACTTGAAAAAACACTGCATGAACCTTAATGAGTGATGCTAATGTATGATTGATGAATGTATGATTTCTATACATGGCAATATATAAACACATGCACATATGCCTAAATACGAAAGATCTTTCCTCGAGAGAAAAGTTGACTTAAGGTGATGTTAAAGCCACCTGTCAGCAACAAATACGAGGAACCACTTTTCTTATTAATTTTCAATTTTTAGCAAATATCTTTATGATACATTATTGTCCTAATAAAAAACAACAAGTTTTCAGAGAGATATTTTCTCAAAATTGAGAATTAAATGAAATAAGTGATTCCCCGTATTTGACGGTGACAGTGGGTTTAGCATTACCTTAAATATAAGCATCACTCCTAAAGTACATACAACCCATTCAATCGATACATTCTCACGTCAAGAATAGTTCTGTTAATTAAAGAAAACTCATTGTGATTATGGGAATTATTTACTCAAAGTCGTTCGAGGATATAATATTGATATTTATCTGTTTAACATTTTGTGATGTATTAGTGATTATCCCAGATAGCACAAAACGTTTGTTAAACGTTTTTGAAACGTTTGGTTTGAAACTATGTAACGTTGTGTTGTAAGTTTTCAAACGTATCAGAGACGTGTCTGAAACGTTCAAATGTCCGCTTTTGTTGCAAAAGATTCGTTGTCAAAACGTTTCTGAAACGTTTATAAAACTTAAGCATCGTTTCAAAAACGTTTGAAAACGACTTGAAATATATTTTTCAATCGCAAATATTAACGTTTATCAAACGTTTTCGTAATGTTTCTAAAACCATACTTACGACGTTTGTACATCGTTTTGAAAACGCTTCTGAAACGATTGTGTAGGACATAATGAGAAATATATTATGTTTGGATACGTTACAAAAACAATTTTCAAACGTTTTAGAAACGTCGTGAAAATATCAAAACTTGTATACTGATGTCGTAATATGGATGGATTTCGCTAGATGGCGTCATGTAATACACAAATGAAGTAGTGCTGTGAAGTCTATATAGGAAAATGACTCAAGTAGGGTGGCGGGTGGGGAAGATGATTATAAAATTATAATCTGTTTAACACTTGTTTATAAACTCAAAACCCTAAAAACGTTTCAGAAATGGTTTGACAATCAATCTTTTGCAACAAAAGCGGACATTTCAACGTTTTAGAAACGTTTCAGAAACATTTGAAAACTTTGAAGAAATCGTTTCATAGTTTCGACCGAAACGTTCCAGAAACGTTTTGTGCTATCTGGGGTATTATATCAACGTTGTACAAGTTATGGATTAAAATGTTATTTCTTTTGTATAAAGTCTATAATAAATTTCAAAAACAAATTTTATAATTTAAAAAAATATAAAATTATTTTGGAATGCATATCCAAGAATATATTATATACATATACAATATCAATCGTATATTTCTTAATTAAAGCATAATATATTTAAAAAATTAAAAAATGTTATGTTTGCATAAGCACCTATTCTGATCAAAGATTGTCGATTAAAAAAGAGCGGCTCACGGAATTTTTTTAAAACAAACTGGGACGTGAAGTAGATGTATTGGTAAGATGACAATGGCGTTCCAGTGTAGGAAACATCGTAGAAAAATGTATAAAATGTATATATTTCAAAACTTTAGCGATGTTTTTTTAAATATTTTAAAAAACTATGTAAATCACGCTGAGTATGTAAAAATTAAAATTTGTATGAAACTTTTGTTAACTTTTAAAATATTATTAAAATACGATAATAAGCCTATATACACTCTGTGTACTCGTACTATTTTCCTACAACGATCCGCCATATTGATGGCCGAAGTCAATATGCCCATACAACAACTGACCTGCTATGTAATAGGATTAAAAGTTGGGTCAGGACCCCCGCGTGCATTCGGACTTATTGGATTCTACGAATTTCGTCAAAATATTCCAATGATTGTAAAAGTTCTTAAAATTTTGGTTTGCAATGTAAGGGGCTTTGGTGATTCATTACCTCACCCTTGCTAGTAGCAAGGATACAAAGGTTCTAGAGTTGTATAAATACATGTAGATTGTGTGACCACGGCTTCAGTCTTAGTATATATTTCAAGATTACTCCATCAAGTAACGTTGAATGTAGATACATAAAGGGAAATATTGTTATTACAAACAGAGGCCAACCGCACATAGATAAGTTAAACGTTCTGAATATTGATACATTATCTGCGTAAAACTAGAAAGGACAACCACTAGACGTAAGTACGAAAGAGTCATATTTTCTTTAAAATAAATAAAAAACAGTACATTCTCAAATTATTAACGATAGTTCCTCAAACTTTGTCACTCATTTCAGTATGAAACTCTTCTATTCGATTAGTTTAAACTACCGTCCCTGATAACACATAACATCTTTCGAACGTTTTAAAAACATTAGAGTTCAAACCTTCAAACATTGAAAAGCAAAGTTTTAAATACGTCTGAAAAACGTTGGTAAAACGTCTCAATGTCCGCAGATTTGTTCCACATACGACGTTGTAAAACGTTCTTGAAACTTTTGAAACAGGTTTGAAAATGGTTTGAAAAAATACTAGCATAGAATATATCGAATAAATAGTTTACATAGAATTTGATAATACAAATATTACCAAGTTTGGAAGTACCATCTGGATTATACTTCCAAGTTTGGTAATATTTGTAGCATCAAATTCTATTTAAACAATTTTTTTGATATATTCTATACTAGTTTTTTTCAAACCAATTTCAAACCGATTTCAAACCATTTTCAAACCTTTTTTAAACGTTTTAATCCAAACGCTTTAAAATCATTTTTAAACCGTTTAAATTTTTACCATTCAACAGACCTTGGAGAGTTTGTCAAACGTTTTAAAAACTGCTTTACAACGTATTATGTGGAACGAATCTCCGGACATTAAGACGTATTTTACGTATAATGAAGGTCTATTTGGGATACGCTTTTTAATCATTTTACGTTCCTATATGGAAAACTTATGAGAGCCATGCACAAACACGCATGAGACCGTCAACTACATTGAGAACATTATTCATTATATATAGGTTCCACACGGGTATGATAGGGGAGAACGGGGTAGTACCGGTCACTTGTCAATTCCGGTCATCCTTATATTTAATAATTTAAACATTGGTACATAATAATTCCAATAGTATATCATACGGAACATAACATGCTATCAATCTAATGTTCAAACAGCATTCTGATCTGGTTTATTAGTTAATTATGCGCAAATAATGTTTAGGCGTTCATTGTTTATAAGAAATCTGATCTATAAGTTAAGCTTTTACGCATACTATTTAAACTTTATACAGTTTCTTCATGATACTTTACCAAATTGAACACTTTAACAATATGAATTAGTAAAGAAGAAATCAAATAAATTGTTTGATTTTCTTATAATTTCTATTTAAATCATTAAGCAAAATTGAGGTAATCCCGGTCACCATGTTATTCATATGGACGCTCCCAAACATGAGGTTAGTAAAGCGTTGTTTTGCGCTCTCTGATAGTTCATCTTTGCTTAAGTGTTTCTTGTTTAACAATGTTTTTTGGACTACATATTTCATTGTTAAACTACAAATAATAGTGTGATTGGTCATATTGAGGCTCACATAATTAATTAAAAGAAACGTTTTACCTATATAAGTAATGTTTTAATAGTGACTGCGATTGCATGAAGGCTGACCGGTATTACCTCATGCTTCAGGACAATTCAAGCCAAATCTATTGTTTTTATTTGGTTTTATATCTTTGATACGTTTTAATTATAAACGAAACTGATTAGAAATATTTAAAGTAAATAACTTTAACTTTATCCTAATCATTTACACTTTATGAAAAACTATTTTAGAGCGTGAATAATATGCATTCTTGCTTAGGTGACCGGCAATACCCCATCCTCCCCTAGATAGTTACCAAACTGAAAACCATATCGAAAAACCTATGTGAATATTACATGGATCCTGTATGAATCACATATTATGCTTATATTATTAACAGTTTTGTATGCAAAATAGGGATAACGTACAAGTGTCATTCTATGTAAAATATTTAGTATAATATCTAAGTAAAACACTGATAACTATGTGACGATTGTATAGAAATTGTGAAATAAAAATCATTTTAAAATTATATATAAAACTGTGTATTTTTAACCCACTTAACCGAGTACACTCGTCTAAACTACGAGGTTCTGATACGTAGAGGACAGGTATATCCGTCCAAACATTCTTTATCATAACTCTTCTCCGAAATTTTTTTTACATATCTTCGACGAAGTAAATGAAAGCTTAAGACGAGTATGCGTGTCCTGCCCAAACACTTGTACTTAAGTACTAATGTACTACAGTACAGTACTTGGTATAGTGCGTTTCTTACACATAAGAATTATACACGTAATTATTGTGCACAATATAGCATCGGTCAAGTATATCTATATATAATTTGACCAATGCTAAATTGTGTAGAATAATTAAGTGTATAATTCTTATGTGTAAGAAACGCGCTATGCCCAGTACTTAAGTATTATTTTGTCAAGTTCTTGTGTACTTAATAAAAGTACTTATGCATGGCGTACTTAAGGGGGGACACCACCTTGGACGGTCAAAATGTATATGTATCATTGAATTATATTTTCTCTTAAATTGTTAACTTCTTAGAAAATAACTCTGTACACGACTTTATTGACGAGATATTCAAGAGTAGAAAACCATTTTTTATTTTCATTTTTGTAAATCATGTATCAGTGGTTCGTCAATCGCCGGTCAAGTGATAAACGAAACGAGACAACCGGGAAACAATTCACATAGTCAAAATCTTTCACCATTTACAACATAATATCTTTTTCTGTTGCGGTCAAACCGAGATGTTGAAGAAAATAGATTTTCATTACATAACTCTCCATTAGACTAATGAATTAAACTCTTTCTGTTGAATTCGTAATTTGTACTAGTGAGTTTAATAGCCGTGAAATTTTATCCCTGATAACACAACGTTTTTCGAACGTTTTTAAAACGTTATAATTAAAACCTTCAAACGTTAAAAAGAAAATGTATAAATACGTCTGAAAAACGTTGGTAAAACGTCTCAATATCTGGAGATTCATTCCACGTAAGACGTTGTAAAGCCGTTTCAAAACGTTTAAAAAACTCTCCAAGGTCTGTTGAATGGCAAAAATTTAAACGGTTTAAAAAAAGCTTTTAAAACGTTTTAAAACGTTTGGAAAAGGTTTGAAAATAGTTTAAAAATGGTTTGAAAATGGTTTGAAAATGGATTGAAAATGGTTTGAAAAAAAAACTAACATAGAATATATCGAAAAAAATTGTTTAAATAGAATTTGATGCTACAAATATTACCAAATTGGGAAGTATCATCCAGATGGTACTTCCAAAATGGGTAATATTTGAAGCATCAATTCTATTTAAATGATTTTTTTCGATATATTCTATGCTAGTATTTTTTCAAACCATTTTCAAACCTGTTTCAAGCGTTTCAAAAGCGGTTTTACAATGTCTTATGTGGAACGAATCTGCGGACATTGAGACGTTTTTCCAACGTTTTTCAGACGTATTCAAAACTTCGCTTTTCAACGTTTGAAGGTTTGAACTCTATCGTTATTAAAACGGTCGAAAAACGTTATGTGTTATCAGGTATCTGAATAAATCACTTATTTAAATGATAAAAGAATATTTAGCGACAACGTCGTAAATCATTAAGACAAGACATTCGGCGCTTTTCGATATGATTATTACAAAGTTTCAGGATTAATTTACGCTCAAACCCATCTTATCTGTGGTATAGATATGGCAGTAGCAATAAAGAATAATAATAGTCTTAAAATAATAATATATATATATATATATATATATATATATAAAAGCAACAATTTTTAATAATAACCTACGACAATTTTAAAACGTAAATGTAACTTAGGATGTTTTTTCAAATATCATTTCTTTGATGCCTAAGGGTTACTTTAATATTAAGATTAAAATAATATTAGAGAGGAAACCTAAATAAACTTGATTTTTTTAGAAATCTTTGAAGATTAAAATGGTATAATTAAAATATAATTTACATTTATTGCAATTTTTTGGTATGAGTTGTATATTTTGATACAATTATTAAGTTTACAACTCATTTACATTTTTACACGTACGTCAAATATATATAACTTGGATAAATATAATAAATAATAAATTAATTCGGCGTTCGATTAAATTCCTGTATTATATAATAACTAAAATTTGAAGAATAAATAAATAATAAATTCATTTAAACTTGTTGCATTCTGTGTAGTTTGTCATATTTCTCTAATAATTTCTAAATTCTTCGAAAAAATAGTAATATGTATTATAAGGGATTGGAATGAATTAGTCACCACTCTATATTTCAAGTAACAATAATTCAATGGTCTGAGAGTGCTATAATCATTTAGATTGCCTGCGATAGAGTGCATCACTCTTATATGACTGTTGATTTCTTATTACTTTTAAATGTAAAGCGATGATTAATTAATTTTAACCCTTCTTTGCCGCAATTTCGAATAATTTAAATATCATTAGAATAATTCGACAAGTTACATAAGCAGCTAACAATTATTTTTAATTTTTAATTTTTAAACTTTGTTAGTTGCGTAGCAACGTTTTGACAACGTACCTGCACCGTGAAAAATATACTAACGCAATTTCAGAAGTTGTCAGAGAAGTTTCAGAAACGTTTTAAGCACGTTTCCAAGGTGACATTCTAGCGACGTTGTAGAACGTCGTAGGCACGTTACCACACCTTTTCTACAACCTTTGTTTTGCAACCAAAGCGGACATTTCAACAATTTTACAACGTTGCTAACACGTTCCTGCAACATTTACAAACGACGTTGCTTGGTTTCCAGAGCAACGTTGCAACAACGTCTCTGCAACGTGTCGTACTATCTGGGATACTCTCGAGTTTTTATTGTAATTTTAAGCAAATCGCTTTATATTTAAACAAAATTCGATATTCTTTCAAAATATTGCCAGTTTCTTAAATTCAATACTTTTTATTTATTAATTCTAGTACGGACAACTGCCACGAGCTAAACTCATGCTAACCCAGAAAGCACAAAACGTTTGTAAAGAGTTTCTGAAACGTTTAGTTTGAAACTATGTAACGTTGTGTTGTAAGTTTTCAAACGTTTCAGAGACGTGTCTGAAACGTTGAAATGTCCGCTTTTGTTGCAAAAGATTCGTTGTCAAAACGTTTCTGGAAACGTTTATAAAACGTAAGCAACGTTTAAAAAACGTTTGAAAACGACTTGAAATATATTTTTCAATCGCAAATATTAACGTTTATCAAACGTTTTCGTAATGTTTCTAAAACCATACTTACGACGTTTGTACAACGTTTTGAAAACGTTTCTGAAACGATTACCAAGGACATAATGAAAAATATATTATGTTTGAATACGTTACAAAAACATTTTTCAAACGTTTTAGATACGTCGTGAAAATATCAAAACTTGTATACTGATGTCGTAATATGGATGGATTCCGCTAGATGGCGGCATGTAATCCACAAGTGAAGTAGTGCTGTGAAGTTTATATAGGAAAATGACTCAAGTAGGGTGGCGGGTGGGGAAGATGATTATAAAATTATAATCTGTTTAACACTTGTTTATAAACTCAAAACCCTAAAAACGTTTCAGAAATGGTTTGACAATCAATCTTTTGCAACAAAAGCGGACATTTCAACGTTTTAGAAACGTTTCAGAAACGTTTGAAAACTTTGAAGAAATCGTTACATAGTTTCGACCGAAACGTTCCAGAACCGGTTTACAAACTTTTTGTGCTATCTGGGAAGCTCATCTATCTTAAGCATATTTAAGAATATTTTAAATTTTTTATTTCAGACGACTTAGCCAGTTATAATTCACAATATTTTCTTTACATATTCTACTAATGTTTATCAATAAACGTAAAAAAGTTCCGATATACGATATAGTTTTTGCTACAAAAATCGCTGAATTTTACCTAATTTTCGAGTCGCTGGGTGAGGAAACCCCTTTATTTTTACGCGCGAATGCCTCCTGTAGCCAACTTCGGAGTAGGACAGATCCAACTATAAAGTGGACTATATATATAGATATGTAATTGGGATACTTTCTGTGGCGTGGATTGAGGTTACATCGCCATTTCTCTTCGTTTGCTCTAAATTCTTACCTTTTCGAGCATCTTATATTCTCATGAATCATTGGTTATCCTTACTTATAAATTTTCAGGTTTGAACATTCATCCCAATCCCAAATGAAGGCATTGTCCTAGAATCGTTTTCTTTGTATTACAATTAAATGTGCAAAGACGATTAAAATACTATGATCAATCTGATTGAATCTTTTTGCACCAAAGAAATCGCTGTGACATGTTGAAAGTGTTAGCAGTGACCTCAGAAAATTATCTAATCAGCTGATCACCTGGAAACAAGGTAAATAAACATACAATTTTTAGAATTTCAGCGAAAGTTTAGAAGCCCATAATGATTGTTTTTTTATTAATAATTTCATTATCTTACGAATTATTCGATTTATTAAGTTATTTTTATGATTCCTAAACTTTATATTTGCTTGAATAATGGTGAAAATTGGTATTCCGTTCATAATAAGTTTATTTTTAGAATGTTTGTGAGGTTGTGATGTTTATAAATTAAATCATATGCTTTTCATTAAAAAAGAATGACAGTCTTATTAAATTTATTAAAATCTATTTATTTCTTCAGGTATTTTTTATCTTACTTGAAATTCTAGTAACATTAAAAGGCAAAACCGAATTTCTGCAATGGGAGGTTTTGTCATAAGAGTAAAATCAAAGTCTGGACAGAAGATTGTGGATAACTTGACTTCACAGGACACTGTAACAAAATTGAAGAACAAATTGTCTGAAATCACCGGGGTGCAACTGGAGGCACTGCACGTGCTTCGAGGTTTTCCACCGAAAGCCCTTGACCTCACCAATGGCAATGCAACGCTACAAGAGAGCGACATCACATCTGGAGAAACGTTGATTGTAGAGGAGAAACAGCTTATATGCAATGGTGAACCAAGGGTACAGGATACTCCTCGAACTCATATCACAGAGAGCGAGGATTTCGGCAACTGTCCTGGAGTACTTATGAAAATGGTTGTTCCTGCCGATGATTCGTGTCTGTTCACCAGTGTTGGATTTGTTCTTAATGGTACTGTGTTATGATTGCACTTATTTTAACTCTATCGGTCTCCACGAGCACATTGGTACTGTGTTATATTTAATATTGCAAGAATTACAATTTGCAACTTGCTTTACTTTTAACTTAATTTTTATACACAAAATAACACATAAAACTAAAAGCCCTTCATACACTTTGGAGATTGATTTGAAAAGGTTGATAATCTACAATATAATATTAAATTCATGTAAAAAGTTTTATCCCATGAAAAATGTACATTACTTGTTTGGTTTTGCAAAGACATAAAATTTTGAATTGTCTTCATTTTTTTGGGGGTATAATGGATATCTGAATGTTATATGCAAACAAAAGCTTACCTCAATTTCTCTTGATATAATAGGAAAAGTGGATCCAAGCTGTGCACACCTAATGAGGGAAATCATAGCTAATGCAGTGGCAGCTAATCCAGAGGAATATTGCGAAGCAATGTTAGGTAGGCCAAATGAGGAGTACTGCGATTGGATACTGAAACCTAATAGTTGGGGTGGAGCAATAGAACTAGCAATACTTTCTCAGTTTTATGGACTGGAAATTGCTGTAGTGGATAGTAGTAATGGTATCATCAATAGATTTGGAGAAGATCAACACTATGCTCAAAGAGTTTTCCTTATTTTTGATGGCATACATTATGACCCGTTATACTTGGAACCACTTGATGTAAGTTACTATGATCAGTACAAAATTTAATTTTATTAAATAAATTAAGTAAGATATATTGAGAGTATTTTTCCTAAAATTAATAATCTTTTAAGGGTGGAAACATACAATCAATGTTTTCGAGCGAAGAGGAAGTGATTCTACGTCAAGCTGCTAACCTAGCTCAGGAAGCGAAATCTAGTCATCAATACACAGATATTCAAAAGTTCACACTGAAATGCATGATTTGTGACGTCAGGCTCAGTGGTTCCGAAGCTGCTCAGAAGCATGCCAAAGAAACTGGTCATCAGAGTTTTGGCGAAGTGGTTGTTTAACAAACTCAAAAAAGCACTGGAACATTAGCGGGTTTGCTTCAATCATTGTAAAAATGTCTTGTATTTGGGATTAAGAAAAGCCTTATTTTTATTTTATGAGTAATCAGATTGGATATTCAATCAATAATAAGATTTCTTAAATACCATAAAGTGAGGTAACGTGGACTAGTAAAATTAATTGTAATGTTGCAAGGGATATAGAAGTAAAAACTATATTTAAAAAACGGGATTATATTTTGAATTATGTTGTAAGGGACCCATTCTGGTCTATAAATCTCACTTTAGGGTATGTTACTTCTTAAAGAATATTCTAAAAAGTCGTTTTTTAACTTACTTTATAATAAATTTTGCAATAAAACCTGTTAGATCATTGGTACTTTTTATTGTGCTACATACAGAATTTAATATATCGGTTTCAGTAATAAATTCAAGTGAAACATTAAAAATAGTTTTGTAATGAATTACAATTTGGAAGTTTAAACATGTAGAAATGCGCAATGAAATTCGCGTGCCAATGAATTTTTCGAAAATCAACTCAAAGCAATGAAGCAGTTCGATATAACGAGACGAATGAAAAAGACATTGTACGAAAATTCGTGAATTTAAAATTAGAGCAAAAATTTGTTTCTTTTCGAGTGCTTCCTTTGAAAAACAGCTTTATGTAAGTAAAGATACGACGCCTTAACAATGAAATAAAAGCAAACTAGGACATGTTTGGACTTTGATCGTCGAGGCCTGTGATACACTCGATTGCAAACCAGTTGAAACAGGTGCTATGTTCCTTGCCAAGTCAAAATGTTATTCATAGTAGCAGCGAAATCGAGTGTAGGTCACCTGTTACTTTATTTTATTTTATTTTTTTGCATATGCACGTTAGAGATTAAACTGCTTACTTAAACTGTATTTTAAAAAATATGAATCAGTAAAAGAATATTTTTATTTTTATTTTTTTAAGCAAATTCAACATTTTTATTAACCCTCCTGCGTAAGCGTTTTACCCGACTTTTCTGTTCCCGAATGCATATTTTTTCTTTCACATGTTCGGAAATTGGATAACATCTCTCTTTATGTTTTCGGGGCCGCGTAAAAATCGAAAATCGAACCAAGCTTATCATAAAAAGCAAGTTGTCAGCTTTAATTTTCATGGTCGCAGGTACTCTAAAAGTCTACCAGTCAAAGGTCATGACCAAAAATATCAGGACGAGATATCTCGTCCTCCTAGCTACGGTAAAAACCTCGTTTGGATGAGATATCTCGGGGTACTGCGCCAGAGGGTTAATAGTACAATAACTTTGATATTTTAACATACCTTTAAATCAGATTTAAAGAAAGTGGTCCACAACTTGTAAAATTTATAAAAAATATATTTAAAAAAATGTTTGCATTACTTGAGTTGTTGCAAAGTTGGCAAATATAGTAGTATAACTAAAATATTAAACGGAAATAGTATATTGTGTACCAAGGGCGAAAAGTGAGTCTTTTTAGACCGAGTGTGGAGTTTGCAGTACGAGTCGAAGGCGTGTGCGTATCGCGAGTCGGAGACGAGTAATGCAATCACACGAGGTCAAAAATGCTCCTTTGCCCGTGGTGAACACCAAATTTTTTGTGACGCGTGTATTGATTTTTGCAGAAAAGTCTCGAAAAGTACAAATAAGTAAATAAATCAACAGCGAGCAAAGAAAGTTACTCTTTTGCCCGCCGTTTTTTTTGCTCGCCGGTCAGAAATCAAGCACTGTATGCTCGCTTTTTAGGTCCAAACAACCGCGAAAATCATGCATGTGTTACAAAAAGTCTTTTGCGGAAAACGGTCACTTTAGGCCCGCTTTATAGGTAAGATAACGCGTAAATCGTGCGTGCGTGACAGAAATATTATTTTGTACTGACTCAAATTTTTTTAAGTAAAGTTTTACATAATGGCTGCTAAGTACAAGAATGTATTGTTATCTAACGAATATTAGAAAAGAGGACTGACACCACACAATTGATATTTCTCATCTTATGTTACTCTTAATAATTGCAAATTATATTTTTATTAAAACCCAAAGCTTTATATTTATAAAAGTAAAACAAAAATTTTTTGAAAATAATTTAATAGCAAAGGAAATTTGTATTTTAAGTACAAACAAACTAGCAAAAATTAAGTTATAAGTCTGTAAGTGTTCTAATGAATTTAATCTAAAAACACGGACTTCATATTTAGATTTCTAATGCGAATATACATACAAATATAACTCATAGAAGTTCTGTATATAAATACAGAGCACAATATGATTTTATTTTCTTACTCCTAATCAAATGAATTGTTTGCACACATTATATAATAATTAATTTACGCAAACATTATAATTTATAGAATGTAAATGAATCTGATACAATTTCTAAAAATAGGTTTCCGTTTGATGAGATGATGAATTGCGCATGTACTCAAAGAATCGTTTGTGAATAATGTGAAATGCCATTTGCAATTGTGAATATGAAAAAAGCGTCTATTATTGCGCGTAGATCAATTTGATGCGTGAATCAAATAATGTTAATCGACTTACGCAATTTATCATATGATACATTTATATAGATTTATACACTTAGAATAAAAGAAATGTAGCCATTAATATACATTACAAATACGATTTAAAAAAAATGGGAAAAGCAACAATGGTTTATAAAAATACTTCACTTGGTTATTATTTATCCCTAACAAATGTCTGTAATATCTTAGTTCTGTTAATATTCCTTGCTAACACCGTTTACCTGAATTTGGTGTCTCAGAGCCGTTTAGTCGCGTGTACGCATATACAGGACCGAAAAGTGCGTAAGAAAAAATGTTATTTTAATAAAAATATGTTAAATATTTAAAATCATTAAATTTAGACAATTTTTTAATCTTTTACTCTTTTTTATCTTTACATTGTTTAACCATTTCTTACGTTTTAACGACTTTTTAAACTTTTTACAGACATACTTTATATTATTAGAGGTAGCCTGATAACAGTATAATAGTAATAAAATGACACTTTTTTTGAAAATCTAACAAGAAGTCCAGCTGGAAAACAACAGACCCGGATTTACAGCTGTAAATTTAGCTAGGAATCCACTTGAATTCAGACTAAATTCAGTTTATGGCAAAACCTTTAGCTTAACATTTGTGGTGAACCGGAAAAATGAATTAATTCCATTTTTTTTAAATTTCGAGATATTAAGGTTTAAAGTTTTTATTTTCCATTTAAATTAATGTTAACAAAAAGATTCATGAACAGTAGATATGATTGCTTATTTTTACACTTTATTGATTTGTTGGATACTAAAAACACTGAAACTCAATTTTAAATTGCAATATATTCAGGTTTGAATTTTTAAATTGCCATTTAAACCTATGCAAAAGAAAAGCGTAGATTATGAATTACAATCGTTCCAAACCATGTTTCTAACATGTTTCTTTTAAAGCTGTTGTTTTACTATCACAAAGCTTTCTCTTTAAATCAAAAAGGAATATAATAGATTTTTGCAACTTTTGACTGTTTTATATGAAAATATTCCATGCACGGATACCATAATCACTAAAACGTCAATTTTCCAAAAAAGTGTACTTAAGTCGATGTATTTAATGAAAAACAGCTTAATATAAAGGTATTATGGATTATAATTCATAATATTTACATTTTAAAAAATATTAGAATGATTGTCCCTGCCTTCATAAAATATTCTTTTAATTAAAATAAAAATTCGTTTTCTTTCAACTTTGTGTATAATCTTATCCAAAGCATAATTAATAAAATAAGAGAAAAGTTAGTCGTATTTCTTTCATATTAGTAACGAATCTAGACACGATCGCATGTAAGGTCTCGCTAACCTCGCATCAAAATAAAATTCAATCTGCGCGCTTTCAGTCCAGGTACGTCAGAGTCCGTACGTATCGCCCGCTGGTGCAGTGCCGACAGATCAATTACCGACCGAGTGCACCTGATTTTCAAAATGTCGCGCAAATTCATAAAAAAAAAAATAAAATGCTTTTTTCTTTATAATAATTCGCGCACTTTCTCGGGCACCTCAGGGTCCTCAGGTCTACACTTCATACCCCGCTAAAGACTACTTAACAAGTGACGACGGGTTGCATCGTTTTCATAACACAGCTAAGTCCGCATGATCAGCGCCTCGCTATTTCCCTCAAAAAAAAAAAAAACAGAAAATAAAAATGAAAACATCAAGGGCCCGATACAGGTACATACTATAAATTTCCCCTCGAGAGAAAGCAGATCTCAAGAGCATCGGGAGGAGTAGGTATATCTATATACACATAAAATCGTGAGCTAATGAACCTACATACATACACCTATATACATCACACGCGAGAGAGTGAGAAACTTTGGCTGCTGCTCAGATATACCTACTTATCGCACGCTGTACCACTACCACACATGCGTCCGATTGACTCCCAGACGAGTTTTTTTCTCTCCATCTCTCTCTCTCTTAGTCTCGTGTCTCTCGCGCCTGGCTGTGCCCGGGACGTGCCATGCCATACGAAAAAGGCGAGAGTGCGATGATGTGCGCTGCATCGTGACACTCGCGAAAATCTCCTCCTCGTGTGCCGATATATAGATATACACCCATATTATTACTGCGCGCGCGAGAGAGAGAGAGAGAGACGCAGCGCAGCAGAAAACCGAGACACCACACCACACCGGGGGTGAAAGGCGAAGATCGTCGCGCATCAGCTGCACAGCAGAGCAGAGCACGAAGATCTAGAGTGAGAGAGAGAGAGAGAGAGGAAAAAAGAAGAAACACGCGCGGGGTGCGTCGTCGTCTTCGAGGGAAAGAAAGAGCTCGGCCGAGGGAAGGAAGGATTGTACCTTGTATATACGTGCACTGGCGTGTCTTGTCTCTGGTCCCTGGAGGAGAGGAGAGAATACACAGCGGGGAGAGTATAGAAAGGAAGGCGAAGATGAAAAGCCCGAGCTCCAGGAAAGCGAGAGGTTAGCTTTTGTCGTCGTCGCTGCTGCTGCACTGCTGCTTATTTTTGTTTCTTTTTCGTTTCTCGTGCTTCTTCTTCCATGGCCCCGTAACCTTCTTTTGCTTGGTGCAGGGTTTCCTTCTTTTTTCTTTCTTTTTTTAGGGGATTCGTTGGGGTTGAGAGTGACTTTTAGGTGTATAATGTGGGAGACGTGGGCGAAGGAGCTTTGTTTTGGGAGGATGTGCGTGTGACGCGTGGCGTTGTGTATTCTTTGGGTAGGATGGAAAGGTTTGTTTTATGCGTTTGATACGGGTAGCAGGGTTCAAATTTAATGGTAGCGAGGGGTGGCGAAGGGTTGTTTGAGTAGAGAGAGCAATGGTCGGTGGAGAGTATAGAGCCGAAGGTTCTCTATGTACTAGATCGGTTGACAGCAGTTTCTGAGGAGTAATGTAGGATAGATTTTAGTTTATTGTTGTTTGTAAATGTTTTAAATTTGGCCAGAATCTTGGATACGGTAGGAGCGTTGCAATTTGTGAGATTGTTTAGCTGGTTGTTCCGCGAAATTGTGCACCTAGGCTAAGTAGAATTTAATCCATGCGTAGATTCATACGGGAATTTCCTACGAGTGTATTTGAATTCTATTTGATAATTTAAATCATAAACTAGCTCTAAATCCTTTTTCCAATACGTGTGAACTTGTAGAGGTGTCACGTATACAGTGTAATCATACTAATAGTATGTATGAAAGAAATTGTATAAAATAAGTTTACTCGCAAAACAGTTTTATATATTTTACAGCCAATGATAATTACAAGAGTACGCTTTCAATTTAGATTTAAATATATTATTATTATTTGTGTCAATCAAATTTTGTGAGAATAAATTGCATTTCTGAGTTTAACCAGCTACAGTAGAATAAAAGAGTATACTTTATGTTTGATGAGTTTCAAGAAGAATCTTGGTTTGTCGCATAAATTGTATTCATTCTTATAAGGTGATTAAACCTTTGACATCCTCATAATTCAATTCATTATTTATAATATTATGTAGGATTATAGAGGCATTATACTTGTACAGTGATTAGATTGTGGTAATATTAAATAAGCTAGATAAAGTTTTGGCCACTTTTGTAAGATAAATATTCTAAAAGATTAACACTCTGCTCATATATACAGCCTACATTCAAGACTCATGTAAATTAGATAACACCATAGCTTTGTACAACATAATTGGTAGCAATCACGAGGAGAACTTATTTTATGAAATCCAATAAACTACATAATCCTGCCTCCTTTAATTTTGCTGCTGTTCAAATCCATTGAGTAAGTCAAATGATACAATTTAATATTTTGTTTTCAGCAAGTGTCGTTGGAGCCATGTTAAGCGAGTCCAATGCATGAAGCAGAAGGTAGTGGATGCAATGATCATCGAGGAGGCTCTAGGAACGTCGAGGAGATGGTGATGAATAGTGTATGGAGGGACTTGCGTTTAGAATCTCAGTGGCGATGTATATATAGTGAGGCGTAGCTTTTTTAAAGGGATGATTGGTTGTTAAGTTTCTTATACTTCCTAACACGGACACCTAGCTTGTAAGCTGTTTTTGTAGAAGAGCCTTTGGCGGAGAGTCGTACAAATCTTTACACATCATGAAGTACTAAACCAGTTTATGTAAGGTATAGTATTTAAACCGTTGCTTAAATATATAAGATGAAGTTCTTGAGATGGTCGTTAACTTTAAAAAGACCTAGAATTTTTATTTTTAAACTATTGCCAGTTGTTCAGGCTAAATCATACAGCAATAAGAATTTAAAATTTCTGCTTTCAGCTTTGTCAATATACTGTACACGTAAGGATTTATAAAGTGCTATAGGTTTACTCGCTCTACTCATAGCAAACAAACTTTCATCGCTAAGAATAAAATTACAGCTGTTCAAGCTAACAAAAGTATCCAATGAAACTCCATGCTGCCGACGTGATCCTCACAGGAGACACTTGCCAAATGGTTGCTACTGCCACTGCTGAGATGAAAGTTCAAATGCCTGTGACGTTGTCAAGTTAAAGAGAGGCCTACAAACCTTTTTTTATACACACAAAAGAGAGATATCTTGGATAATTTTTTAAGAAGCCACCTGTAAATAGGAACGCGTCGCCATTTTTTTGTATGAAGAGAATCTATAGGGGAGAGATAATTGAGAGACGCCTTTGTACCTGGTGAGTTTTTTATATTACCTTTCTGTGAATTGTTTCTTCTCAAACTATTGCTAATGGTCACTGCATTTTTAGAGGTACATCAGAGGGAGTCCTAATGCTGAAAGGAAATTCATTATCGTATCGTGACACCCTTAAAGAAGAAGAATCATCATATGTAACCCTCGACAATGGACCTTTCGGTATTTATACTAAAATACGAAACGTATTTAAAATAAAATTGTTGTTGCCTGTCACTATCATAAAATATGAAAAAAAATTAACATTGTAATGTCATATCAAACATTTTATATCTGCTACAATTTATGAATTCATTTATCTTTACTAGGCCATTACACACTTAATGAAAAGGAAAGAATGAACTTATCACTTGCACAGTTTTGACTAATCATACTTAATATGTACTTTCCTTATTAAAAAAAATACAGTCATTTGTATAAAGTATTTCACAGTATGTCTCAATTATTGGTTTGCAAAATCTATCGATAGACCTGAATATTGTCATTAAGGCTAATATTCTTTTATTCTGCATTTCAGCTTATGTAGCCCAGTCAACAAACTCCGAACAGTCTACCTCTAAGAATCACGTGCTCGAGAACGTATATTTTGTTAGCCCTATACTGTGCGTCTTCTGTGAGTACATTTGTATTTCGAGAACTAAAAACACAACGGCTGAAAGGCGAGATCAGGAATAATTAACAATGCGTTTCTCGTTTTTCAGGCGAAGATTATATTTGGGGCACGGGTAAAGTCGGCGTCAAGTGCAAAGGTAAGAGATCGATTTCAATTAAACGTACCGTCCATCGAGAAAAAGAGCGAGGCGACAGACGAGCTTCTGATTTATATCAATATTAATATCGATATCTTCATTAAAGAAAAAATGAACTCTCTTTAAACACGACGGCTAAGTGCGTTTACCGCTCCTCTCTCTTTTTCTCGATTTTCGCGCTATCTACCGATGACTGGAATGCGCTGTTCAAATGTAAACAGTCGCGCTGCTAAATGCAGTCCTTTCATTGCGCATTCATATATATATAAACTACGTACACATATACATCATATATATATATATGACCCGACCAACGTCAACGACATCATTGTGCGAGGATTCGCGAATCTCCATAAAAAATTCCGTTGCACCGCTCGTAAAAATCAGTGCTCCGCGCAAAAAAAGCAGCCACGAAGAATCAAAAGATCTCAAGGCTGTAGATCATTCCCACTATACACAGTGAGTACATACCAAGGAGAAGGAAACGCACGTAAGCCGAAGAAATTGAATTTCTCACCGTTCCATTATACACACATTTCGGAGCCGCTTGCGTGAAAATCCAGAATCAAACAAGGCTATAAGTATAACGAGCTCGCAAAAGAGCTCTTTAATTCGGATTACGCAACGATTTCTCTCGGAGAGAGATAGAGACAAAGAGAGTCCGCTTCGCGCATGAAAATGCATAAAGCCGCGCTCTCTACCTAGCACCTTACATAATTTTTAGCTATTTCCACGCGAAGACGGCTCGCTCGTGTATCTGTCTCGCGTCTGTCTGTCCGTCTGTCTGTCTCTCTGCAGTGTCGCTCTCTTCGCAGTGAGAGATTCGCTCGAGACGCGTGTGCACGCCCTCGCGTGACACATATTATACTTTTTGGCCAGTGCTCTTTCTCCCTCTGTCTCTCTCTCTCTCTGTTGACTTGTGGACCTATACCGTGCTACGCTTTAGAGCTTTGGCCGAAAAGAAATTTATGTACGCGTTGAGGGGGTAAACAGACAATGGCGCGAATGGCAATGGGTAAATATTTGGATGAGCGCTGCACCCGACGCACGGCGGATTGTACTTACCTGGAGATTAAAATTCTCGAGAGATTGTGCGTATGTGTGTGTGTGTGTGTGTGTTGTCCACTAAGATGTTGCTTAGTGGATCTTTATTTTGGAGCAAAATGATTTTTTCGACTCTTTTCTGGAAAGTTTAGGTAGCAAGAAATTTCATATTTTCAGTAATAATGGATTTTTCTTTTATTTAAGGACAATTGGACGATCCAATTTTCGATTTAATACGAGTATATTATGCAATTTTGCATTTACCGTAGACAGAGAAGTGTTCATTGAATAAGCAAGTATAATTCATTTCAATTGATTAAGTCTCTTATAAAATTAAAAATAGAACTAATCTTGATTCCAAGAAAAAATATCATAAACTAGATCAACTTTATCTTAGTTTAATTCAATATATCAATTTTAAATTGTTTGCTTTAATTAGTAATAATTAAATTAATGAATAATTAATGGATTCAGTCATAAAAATTAAAATTAATATTGATTTTAAGAAATAACTTTCCAAACTAGGTAAATATTATCTTAGTTTGAGTTAATATTAACTCTACGTTATTCAAGCTCATGGAATAATTTCCTAGAAAGCTTTTGAACTACGTTAATATGCTTATATTCCACATACAAAACTTTATTTACAGAACTAAGATTGTCTAGATTAGTATTTCAAATAGTATTAATGTCTCGTAATACGCAATTTGGGGTGATATTACAAACATCGATATTCTTTGGAATTAATTAAAAACTAAAGTAAAAATTATTTATTTTAGTCTTAAAATTCGGATAACAATTTTCATATCTCAGCTATATAAGTAAATGATCATGAATCATTAACGTATGTTATGAGAAAATTAGATTTTTAGTTATTAATTTAGATCTTTTATGAGTAAAAATCTTAGTTTTTGCAAACAATTATAATAATAATAGAAAATTTTCTTAAAATCGGCAGTGCAATGTAAACTAAGAATTCTACTCAGTAGTTAATGCGTGAAAAAAAGTTTCTTCAATTTATGAAAAATAACGAATCCTTTATGTAGTCTAAAAGCCAGGTAGTCATTTTTAGAACGCTAAGCAAAGAAGTACCAAATTTGAACCATCAACGAATCATAATATTAATAACATCAATATATAACCGACTCTCGATCATTCGAAGTTGAAGGAATCTGGTAAAAAGTTGGAATAATTGAAAAATTTTTATTTTGAAAACACTCATTTTAACATTCAGAAGGTAACTTGGAAGTAACGACACTAAATTCATGAAATTCATGAAAAACTTAAATTATCCAGCGTCTCATATCAATTGACATATAAAATTATCAATATCTGGGCGAGAAAAACTTCGAATTATCAGAAACGTTGCTAATCTCGACCCTATGATCTTTAAAAAAAAAAAGAAAATCATCGTGTCGTAACACCTCCAAACCCGCGCCCCTCGATCCATCCGCCTCTTCCTCAAATGTCCTTTTTTTTTGTCCCCACCGAGCGAAAACTCGCGGGCGTACACGTATATACACGTATCTCGCGTGTATTTTTAGCCGCGGCCGCGCGCTTTGGCGATTACGAGATATATAACGGCCCGCGCGCGCGCGCGTTTGCTGCTGCAGGGTTGAGCTTCCTAGGCTCTCTCGCAAAATGCCGCGGAATTATTTATAGAGATTATAACGGCGCGAGGGTGCGAATCTTCGTTTTCATTGTCGTCGTTGTCGTCATCTTCCGTTTGGCCGATGCTTCCACTCGGCGCAGTTTGTTTCGCGATGGTATAGCTTGTTCTTTTTTTTTCGCTCGGGACACTGGTGGAAGAGAACCACTTTTTTGCACACCACGAGCTGTGGGAGAGCCTCTCGCGCGTTCTTTTGCTTTGGTTGCTCGTGTTCAACGAGGACTGGTTAATTTTACTTGGGAGATGTGTCTGGAAGCTGTGATGAGTAGTCGAAATGATGTCACTTTTGAAAGGTGGTCGTGGATGGATGAAGCTTGGAACGCTGAGTTGGTGTAGTGAAGAATCACTGGGAATTGTATCAAATTAATTGAACGTTATTTATCAAAAGATTGGGTCAAAATTAAAGTCGGTCTAGTGTTGTAGAAAATTGACTGTGGTACTTCTAGCATTTTAGCAATTTTTTATTCTGATTATTTCAGTCTCTTAAAAGTATATTGTTAGTGAGGAAAAATGATTGGCAACGAGTACTAAACGCACTAGTAAAACTGATTCTAGTTGGGGTTATCTGTTTTCTAGTAAAGTGTACTATTTCTTTATCATACTTCATAAATGCACTTAGTAAAAAATATTAATTTTTCAAGTACCTTTAAGTATCTTTAATTATACCTAGTAAGGGATATTGTAAGTATAGTACATTCTATTTTAAAGAAACATTTAGTGGTACCCTTTTTGTAGTAGAAATTATAGTACACTTTTAGTAACCGATACTAAAAACTTGTCTCAGTATTTAGTATGCTATTTTATAGTTTTTTTTTTCTATTAATTTATAGATTTGCCAGTTTTAGTAAGAGAAAAATAGAATGAGAAAAAGATTTCTGTAGTAAATTTTTGAATGAAATCATATTTTTATGATGATTTACATTTTACATTTTTATTACACTTCAAATTTCGATTTCCATTTTAAAAAAAATAGCATCGAATAAGTCATAATTATAATTGGCAGCAATTGCGAAACGAAAGTTTTAAAATTGAAAAATACAAATGCCATATGCTTACTATAATTATGCGTCTGGCTGTTGCATCTTAAAAATTGCATTGTAACGTGCCAAGATAAATTGCAAAAGCTTTCGGAATTGTGCAACGCGATAACGAATTAACATTTCGCATTCATATTCGAAGTATAAGTATTTATAAAAAAAGAATACATATTTTTCCGATTTAATTTAAAATCATCGGCTTTCATATAAAAGAGGTGATAATAAATAATAAATTGATTTTTTGTAATATACACTCTGTTCGAGTTCAATAAACCTTCTTCATAACTAAGCTACAGCAGCGCCGCGTTTTCAATTGATTTTTCCCGACTGAACCTAGTCTTGTTCGAATTGTGTTACATAATTTTTTCACACCGTCTGATTATTTATTGTCTTCTTATTGGATTAATTTTTCAGTGCTAGATTATTTTACAATTTCGCATTTTCTCCGTTTGATTAAAAAATTCTTCAAGTTTTTTCTCTGGAATCTCTTTAGTGACATTTTGTTTAATGATGAAAAGATTGAGGCGTAGTTTCCTAAAATTTGCATAACAAAATGAACAATTCACAAAAGTATAATGAAATGCAAAATTTCAAAAAAGATTCTCGCGCAAACAATAGATGTATAGACACGTCGATCTGAATTTAAAAATAAACGTATGATTATGCACGTGCTGGTGGTGCTTAAATTATCCGAATATAGCCGTCGTATTCCCTAAAAAAGATTAATTATCGATGTTTCACCGAATGCTTTACATTACTAGCGATGTGCATAAATTGCTGATGATTTTGCATCTCAGTCACATTCGTCAATTTTTATCGTATCTCTCGCTTGAAAATTAACGTACACGTATATATCCAAATCGTGACTGGATAATCATTTGTAAGCATCGACATGTATGGCACAAGACCAATCGGAAACGAAATTCAAATTTTCAAGAGATTATAGATAATGCATATGCCATTTTTAATGTAGGCGTTATAACAGATACATCGATGACTAAGACCTGCTTATCAATTCTCGCAATAGTAATTCGGTGTATGCAACAAAATTATTTTTTTGCTATTTCAGAAGTGCAACTAGTAGTTAATATTCTAATGCAATTAGTAGTTAATATTCGGTTTTATGCAGATAAAATTTATGAAAGTCGTATACATTTTCTAGCGCTCTTAAAATTTAGTTCTTAATTGATAACTATAAAACTAAGATTTTTTATTAATTTTTGAACATTTTTACCCAGAAATATCAATATTCTTGCAGTTGTACAGCATCGTCAAATTTGCAGATTTCTAAACAAAGTTTTACTTATTTTTAAGGCTAAAGAAAACAGTGTGTGTGTGCCTCAGTGTTTAGATATTTTTATTGATTCGTAATTTTAGACTGAATATATCGATTTTAAGCATATTTCGGGTATAATCTATTATAACATCATATTTTATTGGAATTTAGTATTGCGACGTCATTGTTTCGTGGTCTTAAGACTGCTATAACATCGTTAAACTTTAATTTTATATGAACAATTTTAACATTTTACAATAAACCATATTATAATAATCTATCGAACGGACCAGTGAAAGAATTTTTAGTTAAAGTCTAAATTAAACGTTTTTCGAAATGCCTGTTCACTATTCAAATTAATCCACTTTTACCAATATTGTCAATAGGTTTGTCGGTTTTGAATTAGAATAAAGATTTGAATATTTTACATACAATCATATTAACAAGGAAGTATAAGATATTAAAAAAGCATTATTTTACAGAACCATACACAAATGTCATATTTTGTTAAATTAGCGTATGTGACAAAATGTTAGTTTTCAGAGACTTAACAAAACTCAAGATAT
This sequence comes from Gastracanthus pulcherrimus, assembly GCA_949152435.1. Lineage (NCBI taxonomy): Eukaryota > Metazoa > Arthropoda > Insecta > Hymenoptera > Pteromalidae > Gastracanthus > Gastracanthus pulcherrimus. Next base: position 9,859,771 of record OX424572.1, read on the forward strand.
TTTACCAAATAAGGACGCTGCAGTTTATTTCTTTAATAAAAGTTTTGATGTAATCAAAATGTTGTTTTTGCCAATTTTACTATGAATAACTTTTTGAAATGTGTGTAATCGAATGGAATCGACTAAACTATTAATATTCTTTTTTTTCCGCTAATAACATTCAAAGAAGTTTGAATAGTACATCAACACAATTAATTACTGCCATTGCAAAATTCTACGATATTTGTAAGTTATTGTTATTTAAAAATCAGATCAAAACCAAATCATATTGTCGATGACGATCGTTTTAAAATAATGTTTTTGTATTATGTACTATTAATATTTGTGTACGAACTAAATTAATGCCATAACTGATTCGAAAGATAAAATAATTATTTTTTAAAACGAGGAATAACTTGTTTACATTATATGATTAGTAAAAATATATGGTTTGCAGGTAGAAATGATCAAATTTAATATTTAATATTTTCCAAATATTTGTTGATTGGACTAACATTCTATGGTACAACCTCGTTATAGGGGAGACCGGGGTAAAGTGAGCCTCGGGGAAAATTGAGCTTTCTCTATATTTCGACATAAATAAAACATTTATATTAATTTCACTTATATAACAAAATAATCTAAGTTAACAATGATTTTTAAATGCTTCGTGGTACATATAATCGGTTACTTAGTAAAAATTTAATAATGAATTTTTGAGATACTCGATATGATAATTTTGCATGTTTTGTTTTTAGATAAAGAAGTGTTATGTATGCTATTTTATTACAGAAATATTTTGTTTTATACTTAGTAAACCAACATTTTAATAGATATTTTTTTAATACAATAAGATAATACGTAAATCTCTTAAAAACATTCTTACGTCGCACGTGCATTCGGGGCAATCTAACCGGAGTAAAGCGAGCTTATATAAACAATGTAAAAAAGTAAGTGTAACCTCAAACTGGCTCTACGGTTATGTCTGTTAAATACATTTTGCAAAGTTTTGAACTTATATGTCTGTTAAAAAACTGATTAAGTTACATTTAAAAGTAAAATAAAACATATTAATAATCGTAATTTAAACTTTTATCTGCATATTTATTGAAGCTCACTTTTCCCAAAGCTCGTGACAAAGTGGGCATTCTCACTATTTTTTTCTTGTAAGTGAATTTTAAAATACTTTCAATTACTTTGCAGTCTTGGTGCTTGAAATTTATATTAAATAAAGTCCATTTTACCGTTTTAATACATTTCGAATTACATATTGATAGTTGAAATATATATATATATATATATATATTCGTGGTCAAACTTTTTTAGGCTCGCTTTGCCCCGGTTTCCCCTAAGTAGAAATCAAGATTGCTACTTTAGTTATTTAACTCACATAATTTTTATGGAATGTTTAATATCATTGTATAGAATTTTAACAAAAAATGCAACTTACACTGCTTTAACAATATACGATTCAATATTTTCCGTAAAATCCCGTTAAAAAAAATAATAAATCACAATTGGGATTCATCTGAAACGGTCATATCTCATTATAACACAATCTCAAGATTGTGAAAATCGAATATTTGATTTGGAAAAGTCCAGACAACTTTTCTTCTAAAATCCCAATTTTCCAAATTCGATTCTAAAAAATCAGACAATTTTTCCAGCGCAGCAACAAACCCATCCCCACCATTTCCGACCCTCTCGCTAAAGCATCAATCAGATTTGCGCTCGAAACTGCAATACCTTGCAATACCCCCCCACAACTCGCGAATAACCCAAAATTTCGCGAGCACCGGCCCGTATACGAAAACAAACACAGGTTGTCGCGGCGAGATCGACCGCGACAAAGAGCCGCCCCGAGGAAAAGGCACCCAGCCGAATTTCTGAATAAAAGGCGCATCGCAAAGAAAGAAAGAAAGAAAGAAAGAAAGAAAGAAGGAGACAACGCGTCGCGCCCGGGACAAAGGGACATCAGCAGCAGACGACGTGCATCTGGCAGTTGCGTTACTGCCGCCGCTGCTGCTGCTCGATCGACGCGCAAAAAGGGCTTCGCTTTTGCGTTGTATGTTACCAGCAGCGAAAGAGCGTTTATGGTGACGGTTGCTAAAGAGATGTTTCAATATTTAGTGGAATTTTGGGTGTAATTGAATGTTTATGGCGAAGGTTGCCGTGAGATTAGAGTATAAACGTAGCTTGAAAAAATAGTGTGACTATTATTGTATGTTAAAAAATCTGGTCACTGTTACAAATCAAGTGGGTAATAGTAAACTATTAATTTATTCAGTTGTATTAAAAATAATTGTAGAAATTTTCGTAATATAAATATCTAAAATGTATAGTTCTTTTTTCTCACAACTTATTTTGTTTACATTTTTGTCTCTTGACTCAGAGGTGTTACACTCTACTTGTCAATACTAACGATACTACACATTTTTAGTTCATTACACTCAAATATTTAGTTTACATTTTTGTATAATTATTTGAGTGTAATTAACTAAGACTGTGTAGTATCGTTAGTATTGACAAGGAAAGTGTCACACCTCTGAGTCACGGATTTTGATGAAACTTTGGGAGGTGTTGTCTGGTACCTAAAAATGAAGCCTAGCACCCGTAATTTTTTTTTCAATGGGCCCTTTTTCTCGTGATATAAGTCATTATACCCCAGATGAGTATAATTTTAGTAAAATATAGCACCCCTTATTCTCAACATAACTAAAAAAATCAACGAATTCATAACAATTAAATTTCCTCGAATACTAATGTATTTCCGGTATCCATCTTCGATTATTAATAACTCTTAATTAGATTAATATTTTTATACATAACAAAGCTTAAATTAAAGCTCTTATTGCCTAGTTTCGGTGTTTGTTTGAGTAATTTTTTTTCACGTAAAAAGATGCAGAGTTATGTTGGGAAGAAGAGGTGTTTCTTTTTATTAAAATCGTATGTATTTGGGGTATAATGACTAATACCTCGAGAAATAGGGCTCATTGGAAAAAAATAGATTATGTATCAGAAATCATCTCCCAAAGTTTCATCAAAATCTGTGACCCGGAGGTATGACACTCTCCTTGTGAGTGTACATAGTTATCATTATTATAATATAGTTCACGGTACTAAAATATACAGTATTCACAATCATTTTCTTTAGCTTTATCAAATATACATAGTATTTGTTAACAACATTCTGATACAGTATTATAGTGAGGTTTTGACGAATTAGGACGTATAGCAAGTCTTTTATTCTATACTTGTGTAGCTTATGTAAAGAAAAGGTAACATTTTTTCCTTTTTGAATTTAAGATGGAGTATATATAGCAGGTTGAAATATGCGTGATTTCACGATGGTATAATATCGTGATATTAAAGTAACGTAACATTACAGTATAACTATGTATGTACATTGAAATTATTCTTTTGGGAAAAATATAAAAAGTACGACCTAATTATTTTGTTCTTTTACACAATACACGTAGAAAATTATGTTTCTGTTTTTAGATAAATAACGAGGTTTGGATGTTAGAAGCGTGTTCAATGCATAATGTATGCAATTTTTTTTTGTTTTTGAATGCTGAATTACAAAACTCAAAAAAAAGTGTATTCATTGTAATTACTAAAATGTAGCTGAAAATAAAAGTTCGATTCGGTAGGGGACAAATATGCCAGATGTTAGCTCCAGGAAATGAACATGAATATTTTATGCTATATTTCAATTTTTCTTTTTGACCAATAAGCGATTGGCATTCTGTACGGGGAGAGCGGAGTCCTATACCTTGTGCCTGTTACCGACATTATCGATTTTTCGTAATTATCGTTATCGTTTTTTGCGGTCAATATTTTCTTTAGCGTAGTTTTATGAACGTACGCACACTCCAAGTGATAAATAGATTGTGAGTACGTTTGCAAAATTTGAAAATGTTATATAATTACTGAATAAAACCAAAAACTGTAATGTCAGAATCCCGCATCCTCTTAAGCATTAACTACAATTTGAAGATAGTATTTTCTTACTTATGAAATGTGAAATTAAAATTTAGTATTGATATGTTTGAGCTGCATGATTATTGAGGCAATTTTTGATAAATTTGAAACTATAGGACATTTTCAGAATTTGATTATGTACGTTAAAGGAAATTTCTGAAATAATTCAGGAATAAATTCTGGTCATTTTCTGTTCAATTTTTGCAATAAAAGTTTTTTTGTCCTACCTGCACCGAAAGTATGCTTTTTCGTGCATATAAAGCAGGCGGTGGAAAGTGGTTCTTTTCCACCCTTGGACGGAAAATAAAACTCTCAGGCGGAAAGTACAGTACTTTTCCGCCCTATGGCGAAAAGTAGCAGTACTTTTCCGCCCTACGGCGAAAAGTAGCATTTATCCACCCTACGGCAAAAAAATAACTCACTTTCCGTCCGCTTCATATATGCACGAAAAATCATCAATTCATCATCAGAAGAAAATGCGAAATCAAGACATGTGTGACAAAAAGCGAAAAGGCTATTTTTGCCCTTGAGATTGCAGTACTCGTCTTCGGCTTGCAATACACTACTTTTCACCCTTTGTACACAATATACTATTTCTCCCAGTTCAATTTAATCCAATAATTATTTTACAGCATTTCTATTTATATTAATAAAATCATTTCGCCGCCATGTCAGGAATTCGCTCCCCTCAGCCCCTTCTCAGCCCCTCCTAATTAAACCTCCCTGTCCAGAAAAATCAATTAAATCACATTGATTTTATGGGTTACCTTAATGCGGGTTATTTACGTTATATCGACGTAACCCAATAACCCAAGAATAATACTTGGAAGAATAATACTTGGGTTATTGAGTTATTGGGTTATTGGGTTATGATGAATGAATCCTGTATATGTTCCAATTATGTACTTCCAGCATCTGTCCTTTTATAGAAATCCTGTATTATATGTCAAAATTATGGACACTAAATATATGTCTACTATGAACACCCAGTATATGTCTATATTGTGAACACCGTGTATATCTTTATTATATTTACATGATGTGTACATCATATGACCTTGTTATGTTCTAAGTATTGATACCGAATATATGTTGCTATTGCGGATACATTCTATCTTGATATAGTCCAAATCGGATATCATCCAGGGATTTATAATATTTACTTCCGGTCTGGACCTGATTCCAGGATGTTTCCTGATCCAGACTGGAAGTTGTTCAGAAATCCATAATATTTTCTTCCGATTTATACCGGTATCCAGGAATTCGTAATATTTACTTAAGATCCAAACCGAAAGTCCAGAAATCGATGATATTTACGATCTGGACCCTAAGGCCACGATTTATGTTTTACATCCCAGGGGGTTGGCTTGCGAACCGCCCTAGTATATACAAAAATAGTAAATGTTGCGTTCACGCAACACGCGGCTCTACAGTGTAAAAACCATTTTGCTAGTTTCCTGGTCCAACATGTACTTAAAGGAATTTTTTTTTAATTGCGCTGTAAGTGTCAAGCCGATTCTTCAAAAACTGTCTCTGGAATCATCCACCTCGTAAACCTCCATTCTCAAATTTGTATTATTACATTTCAGTTGTTTATACATACAAAACAAAATTGCAAATGCTCATGCTCGTACAAAAATTTTCGATTACAAGCATTAAACATTTATCTTCATTATCTACGGGTTCAACAATCGCTTGTCCCGGCTCGAGCTACCCAGAGCACACTCGCAACAAGACTACTACTCCGCGTGCGGGACACGCAGAAATCTTCAATAATACTCTTAGTCCGCGCCAAACTCGGAATAAAGTTAGGAATCCGTTATCTATCTCTTCCGTCATCGCTTCCAGCTCGCTCGCGCGCGTCCATCCGTCTTCGTACCTATACCGCACTCGGCAGTTCTAACAAGCTTTAGTGCAGGCGATTACTGTGTGACGAGCACAGAGAGAGAAAGAGGATAAAGGGGGAGACGCTCGGAGTAGCCCCCGAATGTCGCGCAGGGGGCGATTGTTGCCGAAAATTTCGAAACAAAAGAAATCAATGGCGCCCGCTCGCACACGTGGATGTATGCGTATGTACGTGAGTTGTGCGTACTCATGGGGCTCACATGAAATTACATGCGTGCGTGTGCCTGTGTGTGTGTGTGTGTGAGTGTTGTGTCACGAGCGAATAAGCGCGACTCGCTCGTGTACGACCCTAAGGCCGTTCCTCCACTTTTGTGGTTCAAATGTATATGGTATAATGTGCATCGGTCTTTCGCTTCGTTGACAGTTTTGAATTGGATCTAACGTGATATTTTTTTTATGAAACTGGACCAGTTAGCATGATGATTGCTAGGAATGGTTAATTATTGATTACAAAATTGGTTCATACTTAAATATTAAAATGGTTATTATATTATTTATCCAGTTTTGTGATTCGAATGTGTTACTGTGTATAATACGTCAGTTTTTCGCATGTTCAATTTGATCATTTGCAATATTCTTTGGCACAGATTGAAGCATTGATGAATTTTGTAATTAAGTGGTCAACTATAAGTCTAAAACCT
>OX424572.1:9866479-9963827 GCA_949152435.1 Gastracanthus pulcherrimus
GAGCAGGTATACAGTTTATTCTCTCTGTGATCATTTTGTTCCGATTTCATGTTTTGAAAAGGTCGTATTTAGTAAGGAGAAGCAGTTGAAGCCTTATATACATGCTATATACGTGTTTATATTTCGAAAAGAAAGATAAGCGTCAGTTGACCGTTGAACCTTCGTTCGATCGCGTGCCACGCAGTGACTTTATAATAGTGCTCGTGAAATTGTTTCTTTAATTATAAAATGCCGAGAAATTCAAAAGCTTCACGAGAGGAGCGGAGTAGCTCAAGAATTTATTTGAGTAGACCGAGAAAAAGGCCTAACCCAATGGACAAATCCGACGATACAGTTACGACTAAGAGCGCGTCATCTAAAAAAATTAACTTGAATACGAGTGACAGTGTAGCAGAAGATACTGAAAAACATTTCAGAATTATTGATTTTTTACAAGTATTTTCTTCAATTTCAAGTGTAGTTAAGTGTGCTGAATGCAATGGAAAAGTTGTGTTTCAATGTTGTAAAAAAGAAGGTCTTGGTTTTGAGATACAAGTGAAGTGCTCCAATTGCAATCCACGCTACATACCGTCGAGTGAAAAAATTGGTCACCGCTACGAGATTAACACTCGATTTGCCTTTACAATGCGTGCATTAGGTTTAGGCCTAGCAGAGTGTAATAAATTCTGCGGCTTAATGGACATTTCAAGTCACTTTTTATCCAAAACATCTTACTTAAGTAATATATTCATGATCGCAACTTCTGTACAAACTACTGCTGAAAAGTTTCTCCTTTCCGCTGCACAAGAAGAAATAAAAATAACGAAGGAAAATTCAGAATCTGATGTTTTGACCGTTTCGGGAGATAGGACCTGGCAGAAGCAAGGTTTCAGCTCTTTATATGGTGTAACTTCGTTGATAGGCTACTGGACTGGCAAGGTAATTGATATTCAAACTAGCAGTTTATATTGTCAACAGTGCAAATTATAGGAAAAAAAGTTAAATACGGCTGAGTTTGAAGAATGGCATGAAGAGCATGTACATAACGGTGAATGTCAAGCCAACCACGCGGGTCCATCAGGAAATATGGAAGTGGGAGCAGTAATAGACATGTTCAGCCGCTCCGAAGAGAAGTATGGAGCAAAGATTGGTAATTATGTTGGAGACGGAGATAGTAAGACGTTCGGTAATTTAGTCAAAGGACAGCCATATGGTAAAGATTTTGTTATTAGTAAAAAGGAGTGCATCGGACACGTGCAAAAAAGAATGGGGAAACGTTTGCGCGACCTTGTTAAAAATACTGTTGAAGAAACAGTCGTAAAAACAGGAAAAAACGCTGGTAAAAAACATAGGAGTAAAGTCCTTGGCGGTAAGGGAAAACTCACCGGAAAAATGATCGACAATTTAAGTAGATACTATGGAGCAGCTATAAGACACAATTGCGATTCGGTGCAAAAAATGAAAGATGCCATCTGGGCTACCTACTACCATCAGCAGTCGACAGACGAAAATCCTCATCATGAAAAGTGTCCGAGCGGCGAGACTTCGTGGTGTCCTTATAAAAAAGCTTTGGCCATAACGGGGGTAGAAAACTTTAAGCATGCGTACTCTCCACTTCCACAAGACGTTATTGAAGCTCTAAAACCAATCTACGAAGAGTTGAGCAAGGACGAACTCCTAGAAAGATGTGTCGGAGGTTTTACCCAAAACGCCAATGAGAGTCTTAACCAGTTGATTTGGAAAGTTGCACCGAAAAAGCTACCTGGTAGCAAACAACTCGTAGAACTGGCATCGTATATAGCTGCAAGTACGTTCAATGAAGGCGCAGGTGCTTTACTTACCTTTTTGTCCGATATGGGTATCAGCGTTGGACCAAGCGCGCACGATTATGCAAGATTGGAAGATAACTGTCGGATAAGTAAGGCAGAGTTTCAAGCTGAACAGCAGACAAAAGAGGCCAGGATTTTGCGTAGATTGCAAAAAAAAAGAAGCTGAGGATAACAATGTTGCAGCAGGAAATGTCCTTTATGAAGCTGGAATCGATGACTCGGTGTAAGTTAAAAAAAAAAGATTTTTTCTTAACTTTTTCATACATAAAAACTTTAAACGCGTTTTTCTCGAAACCACTTTTCCAAAGTCCGTGATCATTGTCATTTCAGAACCGTTTAACCGATTTACACCAAATTTGGTATACAGTTTCTAGGTATAATAAACCTCCCCCAACGGTTCGTATGAAATTTTTTTTGTACATTAAGGGTGTTTTTCACCCCCAAAATGACGAAAATTTTAGTTAAAAATCACAAATTTTGATTCAAACTGCAACTATAAAACGTATAAAAATGAAAAAAAAAATACATTTGGAAACCGTTGGGGGGAGGATTTAGTGATGTTTTAATTAAATTTTACCGAAATTTTGGTTACAGGTAATTTTGGCCGAGATACAGTGATCACCGCAAATCATCTTTTTCAAAAGACGTTTTGGGAAATGCTCCGTCACCGGCTTATTTGCCGACATAATTGCATGAAAAAATTTGAGAATGTTGTTGAAATGATACTTAAAAGTGTACAAAAGGTTTGAATAAATTTGGTCAACCCAGTTCTCTAAAAAAAATTCACAAAAAAAGTGTTTTTTTTGCATGAAAACCCTACCCTCCCCTTAAAGTGGTGGCGATAGAGGGGGGAAGGGGGAAGGGGGAACGGGTTCTCTCTCTCTCTCTCCTTATGTGTGTGTGTGTGTGTATGTCGTAGTCTTTTTTTGCCTCTCCGCTGCTGCTCTCTCGCGCTTTGAGATACACAGGCCGTCTCTGTCTAGCGCTCGCTCAGCTGTTCCTCGTCGATGTGCGCTGAGCGCCCCTCTCTTCCGCTCCCTTCCCCTCTCGCGCGCTCGCTCGCTCTTTCTCGTTCCTTCCCCTCGGCCGCGCTCAGCCATCGTATGATCCAGGGACGGACGATGAACTCGCCGGGCCTGCGGCCGCCCAGCGGCGGCAGCCGGTCGATTTCGTCGACGTCGACGTTGTCGGCTGCTGCTGCTGCTGGCCTTATTAAGGGATTAATACCACTTTGGAGACTTGTGGAAGGAAAGAATGTCGCTTTGAGGGCTTTTTTGCGGGTAAATGATGAATTAAATGGGAAATCTGTTTGAAGACTTTGTTATACGCATCTGAAGGGGTAAAGACTGGAAAATGTTAAAATTGAATATAAATGTTTAAGGCTTCCCTGAAATTTTTCCTTTGACGCTAGGCATTAAAAAACTTTTTTATTGGACAATATTAGAATAACTTGTGAGGACTTTAAAATTCAGTACGGACAATCATCTTTTTTAGTTAGCTTAAAAATTCTATACTGAGGTATTAAACGTTAATTTTTATTATCGAAATTTAATTCTTATTCTCAAGATACTTTTTTTTGCACAAAATAATGTCACGTTAAATTTCAAGAACGTTTTTTATACAATTAAATTGAAATTTATATATACGGTATATTGTAATTTGATTCTCTATAGAAGTACTACGTACTATTTTTACAATTAGTTAAATACTTTTGTGTTATAAAAAACAACTTGGTATTATATCGTTTTAGCTGAAAATGAAGTTTTTCATTCAAATGTTCACTATTTCTATTATAAGCAATTTTTTCAATATCTGTACATACCGTGAAATTAAGGCATGTAGATAATGACAGTTTATAGTTTATTGCCTTACGTCAAAGTACATGGTACTTCTACTGTTAACAGTGGGAAAAAAATCCAAAACGTACCAATAGTTTTAGGGTGCCAACGACGGATCTTTTAGACGTACCTTATGCTTTATGAGTTTAAATAAAAGATATAAAAGTTCAATTTAAATCTTATATAATTTCGTGCTCTCAAGATATCCACGAATAACCCGACAATTTACTGTTCGCTCCGAACATAACTGGTGGTGCCATCTAAAATTCTATCGAAAGGTCAGGCTCGAACTACCCTGCTATGCTTTCAGGTCCAGTCCTAATATATATGTAATAATAAAATATTTCAAAACTGATTTCTCTGGTACAGGGCCATGGAACATATAAAGTGCAAAATCAGGCTGTGTTATTTTCGTTTGTTTAAACAAATTGTGAAACATTGATTTTATTTAAAAAGTAACTACGGTCATCGATTTTACGGAAGGAATAATAAAATAAATCATTGGTACTCTTATAAAAATCCATTCTAATTTATTGCAAAAATTTGTTGTATAAACAATTAGGAAGAAATTCAAATTTGTTTTTTAATTCACTTTATACAAAATTTGACGACGACAGTCAAGAAACAATTATAGTTACATTCAAATGTACAAAAAAGTTTAATTTATTGCGCAAACCTTTAATGTACTTGCAAACTCTTCTTTTTAAATTATATTTATAATTCTATTACAAAAGAATTAGAAGAATTATTCATAAAAAAAATTTCTTAGTCATTTTTCCCGCGAAATTGATGTTTTTTGATTTGTTTAAACAAAAAATTATTCAAACAAATGAAAAAGATTCTTTTATCATTTTTTTAAATTTAAGGTTATGCTCTAAATCGAAAGTACTATTAGATCACGACATGTAATTTAATTATTCATGGTCTTATAATGGGTCAAGTTCTTCATATATAATTTTAATATATTCATATAATAAAGTTTCTTATTACATATTCATTTTTTTTAATATAACAACAGATTTTTTCTAATTAAGTAAAGCTTCCTCTTTTATAAACGAACATGATACCTTATATATCGGCTACGTGTTATAAGTTGCAACTTTGTAGCTCTATATCTCGATTTTGAATTTGTGAGGCTTCCTATAATTTTCCTAGCGTGTATTTAACGTTATATTTAAGATACGGTCTAAATTATGAGATATTCACCACAAAAATCATTTAGGCTTCAACTAGATAGCTGGAAGAGAAAAATTGCTAAAACGTATATGTGTACGCGACAATTGGTATGTAATAAGAAGCAGAAGAACGTCTGTGCTTGACTCTTTCACCTTGCGTGGAAAGTGGATTATAAGCAAGAAATTTTCGAGTAGGATAGGACCTTTTTTTCAAGTTTGATTTAATAAAACTTGAATTTTAAAGGAATTATGATGTGCTCGATTTTATAAAAAGAAAAGTATAATATTTATTTAAGTACAATAAGTTTATTCGATGAGCCAATGCTCGAATGGGCCATGCTCATATTAGCGATGAAGATATCATTTTATTAATGTAATATTTATTTACATTGCAAACTTCATATTTATAGTAAAATTGCCTAGTGAACATCAAACTTTATCAAAAATTGATTGTATTTACCAGAAATATGATGTATTTGTATATGATTTTGCAGAATATCTTATTCAATTATTGCTTTATAATTTTTCTTGGTGCAGGGATTCTTCTTCGAATTTTCATTGAATAATGATTATGTTGCTCGGATCACGAGCAATTTCAGGTGAAATACCGAAAAACGTGAGATGAAGCGCAAGCTGCGAAGGAATTCTGGGTGCTTCATATGAATTTTGGCTGCTCGATGAAAATTCTTATATCTAGGGTCAACGGTCGCGAGCTTGCGGAATTCAGAGCGAGCGATGCGAGGGATCGATTTTGACTTTTCAGTCGGCCACCTATACAGGTGTCGTCTCTTCCATTTTTTCTCGCTTAGCAACTGTATTTTATCGAGCGTCATATTTCATATTGATTTTTCTTGGAAATTTGGAGCATCAGCATTACGAATATTTAATAATGTATTATACCCAAGAGTATAATTTGAATTGAACTCGGTTTAAAAAAAATTAATGGACCGATTATACATTGGCAAATATGACGTTGACGATATATTCACATCACGTATTCAGATGCGATGTTTCGTAATTTTTTTTATATAGCATTATAGACGACCGCTTGTTTCCTCCGCATCGAGTACTGTAATTTCGAGCTTTCACATGACATGCAAAAAATCCGCTTTTGTTAAGGAAATTACTGGAATTTCGTTCTAAATGACGGAGAATTAAACTCATTTTTTTTCTCTCTCCAGCTTTGATATCTCGCAACGCACGCGCTTAGTTTTTAAATTTAACTCGCAACGCGCGCGCGGCTTCCTTTCTTCGAAGCTGCAGTGTTTGAATTGCAGGTTTGTTTAAACCCGTAGTTGTATCATTTTTTATAATTGATGTATCTTCTTTACTGTACAAACTGGAGAAAAAGACATTTATTACAATGTTTAGTGGAAGAAATGATTGTATATTTTTTAAACATGCTGATTTGATGCTTATTTTATTATTACTTCAAGTCTGAAAGAATTTTATTTTTAATTTAGCAATAATTGACATCTCGCGTATATTATTACTACTTTTTTTATCCCTATAAATTATAAATAAGTTTTCTGACTAATATTTAACGGAATTCAATATTGTATAACAAAGATAAAATTTTTATTACTATTCAAGTTTTCTGTGATGAGCATTTCTTCATTTTTGTACCTACAAAAATCATATACACTGTAAAACCAAGACTAATTTTGACACCTTAATAATTTTTAATAAATTTCTTATCTATCAACTTTAAAAAGATCTACAGCTATAAGTCCTTCAGTAAAGCTTCAACCGATTCGCCGAATTCTCTCGTTAACCTTCGCGTTGCCAAGGGAAGACCCCAAGAATTCGATAAACCCGTAATTCAACAAAAATTGAAAATTTTTAATAAAAATTAGTGTACAAAAGTTTCAAGGGTCGCCAATCACAAAACTGTTGTCTAAACTTGAAAATGTTAAAATACTCTTGAATTTACAAAGATTCTTATATCCTCCTGCTCCTCCCCTGGTAAAGCAAGGGTCAACTCTCAAATTCATTGCGCGCGAAAGCCACGTCGGTAAGGTAGAACTCCCGGCGAGAATTTTTCCTTAAAAAGGCGTATAATAAAAGCCAACGGAGCTAGCCAAGCGAAGAGAAGCAAAGTACACCGGAGACCAGCGAGGAAGAGAGAGAAAAAAGTATATATACAGTGCCTACGCCATCGATTTCCTTGGCTCGCGCGCTGGCCCCAAAAAAAGAGCGCGTGCGAGAAAGAGAGAGAGAGAGAGAGCGAGTTGCGGGTCGATTTTTCCTTTGTTCGCTCGGTACACGGGCGCCTCTTTCTCTCGGCCACACTCTACTCCGAAATATCCGCGAGGCGGGAGCGCACCCAGAGAGCGAGCGCGCACACACTCGTCCTCCCCTCTCGACTCTCTCTCTTTCTCTCTCTCTCCCTTCGTTTCATAACCTCTCATGCGAATAGGTTAAACGAGTGTACGTGTGTGCCGTCGTCGCTACTGCTGCTGCTGCTGTTGCACTCTTACCTCTCTCGCTCGCTCGTGTGTTTGATTGAAGCGATTTTACGTAATGACGTTGTACAGAGGCTATAGGCCAGCTGGCTAGCCTGCTGTCTTCGTGCAGTTGACAGTCGATTGGATGTCCCACACCTTTTTTCTTTGTCATTTTGAGAAAGAGATTTTTGAAGATGTACAAAAGCAATGTAACTAAATGTAACGAAACGATTCCACGAAATAATGATATAGTATTGTACGCAAAATTATACAAATTATTCTCAGAGCAATTTTGCTAATAACGTCTTTGTCGTTTAGAAATATTTTTGCAGTTTAGACACACGCATGCATACACACTTGTGCTAAACTGTGATATCAAGTAAGCATAGAGTAATTCGTATTGTCTTAAGTCGACTGAATTGTCCCAAGGCTACGCAGTTGTATTAAAATCGACTCAATTAATTAATTGTCCAAATCAACTCAATTGTTTCAAATAGACTCAAAGTTCCCTAATCAACTCAAATCATTGCCTCAAGTTGACTCAATTGTCAACCAAATCTACTCAATCGTTTCAAATCGACTGAATTGTCTCAAACCGACTTAATTGTCGTACTGGTGTCTCAATTGTCCTACTATTGCCTGAATTATCCTATTGATGTTTCAATTGTCCTACTGTTGTCTCAATTGTCCTACTTCTGCCTCAATTTTCCTACTGCAGTCTCAATTGTCCTACTTCTGCCTCAATTCTCCTACTGCTGTCTCAATTGTCCTATTGTTGTTGCACTTATCCTACCGTTGTCTGAATTTTCCCTTTGTTGTTCCAATTATTCTACTGCTATGTTAGTTGTCCTACTGTTGTTTTAATTATGCTACTGTTGTCTCAATTGAAGGTTCAGATGCAATAAGGGTATAGCACTTTTTTGTGAAATTTTTTCTTAAATAATAATGTTCAGATAAAAGAATAAAAACACAAAATATAGTGTTGTTAAACCAACTCCTTTTTTAATACTGTTTTTTTACCTGAACATTATTTGAGATAAGAATTATTTTAAAAATTACTATTCCCCCTACTGTACCAGACTCTTAAATTGTCCTTTAAATTATTTAAAATTGATTCGCAACAGACATACACACAAATTAAGTTAAGCAAAAGTTTTCAATAAATTCGACCATTTCTGAAGCACTTTTTATACTACGGTGGTAACGAAACCATCTTTACGAAAACTGGTATTAGATGTACCTATAAGTTACTAATTCAAAAAGAGTAATTTTTTCTAATTTAAAAATGGTAATTTTTCTAATTTAAAAATAGTCATTTTTCTAACAGGCCGAAAAATAAGAAAATAAAATGCCTTTTATACCCAATTTCAAATGACGCATTCGTAATCTCGAGGATAAAAAAGTACGCCCTGGCAAAGAGTCTTCTCGACCCGTGCGTGTGTTTTAGTGACGAGCGGTATATTAAAAAGTTAATTAAGGCCTCCGGCGCGCCAAAGCGCCGTACGCCGTTCGCCGTTACTATACCACTGCTGCTCTTCGTTATATATAAGCAATTTTTATGAATTTTTCGCGTCAAAACTAACGCTCGTCCGGGTATTCAGGCTGTTATGTGATTTAGATGGAAAAGCTGTGTAAAAATAAAAAAAAAGATCTTAAAAAGAATCTTAAAATAATGTTGAAAAGAATTGCTTGAAATAGTTTCTCTTTTGAGACCAAGTTAAGGTGATCTGATAATAAGGGCTGTTATAAGATTCTTTAAATATCTGCATTAGATCTTTCATAAATATTTGTAAAATAATTTGTGGGAAGTTAAGAACTTTTTAGCATAGGTTGAAACTCTTTCCTGATTTCGGAATGAAAATTGTTATATCATTTAAATAATATATTTATAAACAATTAAAAAACGTTAAAAAAATTTAATATTTATTTTTAAAATTAATTTAAATAACAAATTATTTTCTAACTTCGTATAGACGCATATTATCTGCATATTTGCATAAATATCATAGTTTTGTATAAAACAAGGTTTATAAATGTCAGTCGATTCTAAAATTATATCACCCAGTTGAGCTTTTCGCACAAAATCACCAATTTACAGAGTTCATTGCCCAGCGTTTATTAATTTACAGGGTTTTCAGAATGCGTGTTGTTACCGGGCACGAGCTGCTCTATTCTTGGACCCCTTTGAAAGTGTCAAACTTGACAGTTTCCCCAAACTCGCAGTTTTAATAAAAGTTTTAATTTTTGAGCATACATTTTTCTTTTTTCTCTCTATCGTCACTTTATGGAAAAAACAGAAAAAAGAAAAAAAAATTTGGCGTGTTAGTGGAGTCGTACAATATTTAAACTTAGTTCATCGTACGTAATTACACTTTATTAAAGTATTTTTTTTTAATATTCTCAAAGTGAGTTAAGTAAGTTAAGTTTCAAAGTATTATGTTGAGAAAAATTAAAAGTAAGCACGAAGCTTTCTTCAAGATTTAGTTATCCTCAGCATAGCCTCTAACCTAGATTCCAATAGTTTATTAAAGAAAATATAAACTCTATATAAATGTGATTTTGAGATTTTAAAAACAGCTACTTGTGTGGCCTATTGATTTTAAAGTAACTAAATTGTAATAACTTTCATGATAGTTCGTTAGTTCGTGTATTCTTATAAAAGTATACAGTCAGGCCTTACGCACTGTTACGGTTCAATACCTGTGCACTGTTGCACTGCTGCGATCTAACTGGCCGGCGCTGCAGCCGAGATCTTCAATCTGATTGGATGGCGAGCAGGTGCTACGCAGTAACGGATGCACATGTTCGTCGGTTGCGGCTTCTAACAGTGCACGCGAGGTCTGACTGTAAGGTAGTGGACCCGGTTCTCGATAGGTACCCAGTTGTCGATAACTTGAAGAAATAATACGATTTTAGATATATTTTGAGCAATTTTTCGGTACGAGAAAATTATTTCTATATTAAGAATATATCACTGAATAAATATTTTGAATTATAAAAACTCAGTTAGCGCTACTTGTTAAATAGAAATTCACACTTCTTGACACTCTCAGATTTGATGAGTTTCTCGACGTTTCCTTAATCACGACCGTAACAAACAGTAAACTTTAAAGTGACATTTTTGTAATAAATAGAACGTTTTAAAAAACTATAAAGCCAAGATTAGCTTTAAATTCAACAAAATAAGCGTAATCAAAAAGTTAAATTTTGATTTATTTACTTATAATTATTTTAATTCATATATCGACAACTCCGTCTTAATTATGCGTACGTACCCAGTTGTCGATAGTCAGATAATATATACAAAATACAAATAAATTTTTCTTTAAATGTTATTTCAATGCTTAAAAATACTTAAGCACTACTTTTAATTAATAATTATGTATTTATAATAATCAAAATGTGTATGTTATTCAATCAAGTTTTGACTTAACCTAGAACCTAACCTGAATAATGGGCTTGTTGGTATATCGAGAACTGGGTCTTTTGCATCTATCGAGAATTGCTCCGACTCGTAAAATGGTTATCGACAACTGCTCCCTCGGATTATTTTTTGGTTTATTGAATTTAGAAGTAAACATTACGTTAAAATTTCGTCTTTTTCGAGTTATTTGCTAAATAAGTATATTAATTAATAGTTGAAAACAAAAAATTTCAATTTTTTTAAAATTAAAGCATTTTTTATAGCGAAATAAGTTGAGTCTGTTACTAAGCTATCGAGAACAGGGTCAAATACCTTATCATACGTTGCACCGAAATCAGCTGATTACTTTCTATCCAAACAAAGCATTCGAATGTTTTAAAAATCACTTTTATTCTATATAAGGTATCTGGGCCATACATGATTAACAGTATAAGAAGATATTGTTTTTGGATAGATCGATGTTAATTTTGTATATTTTTTCCTGGCAGAGTAATAAAATGTGCTTTAAATTGTGCTTCCTTGCTCCAAAGGAAAGCTTTTCGAACGGTAATTGCAATTACTTCCAACGTTTCTTTAGTTCACTGAACTTCTAATTAGATCCAATAGTTATATGTCTCATTCTCGTAATCGCTCGAACGTTTAAAGGGAAATATAAATTTTCTTTCAAGGAAAAGCGTGGATCAATAACATACATGTATTGTATATCACGACTTAATCTTGAGGTGGGTCGATACTGAAAATTGCGAATCTTGTATTTTTAGATATATTTACTTTTCACTGTATAATACTTTCGGTATTATTGTCACAATATAAAGTTATAGCCCCATTCGAGTTAGTATTGAACTAATAAATTAAAGCTATCGCTAAAGACCATTTATTGATAAAAAATGATTTATTGATGCGCATTTATTTTTGTCGTAAAACTTTTAAAATGTTATTCTTTTTTAACGCTAATATAAATTGTTTAATTTAGCTTTCATCGTTATTCAACCAGTTATTTATTTAAAAATAAAAATGAAACTTCCTGTAAATAATCAGTAAAAGTTAATATATTTATAAAACGAGGTTATTTAATTACTTAGAATTGTATTAATTAAAGAAAAGCTTCCTCTATACAAGGAAGCAGAAATTGGATAATACTTTTGAAAAATCATAAAACTGCAGTGTGCTCTGCTTAATAATGATCGAACAAAATCTAAAATTAAAATAAAAAATTAAAACTTCCTCCGCATTTAATCCGCAACTGCTCACTTTTATATCTATATACTTGATACTTTTACGTCACATTATAACACAATACCTCCAACACTTAACAGCGTTTAAAAATAAAATACGTATAAAATGAATTTCTTATCCGAATTCGAGTAGCACTCACCTTCATTGTTCGCATAAGATATATCATTCGCGCGTAATACACCTTTGGCTGCGAATTGATATCGGCCCAAGTACACAATCCGCTTGCGAAGCTCGCTCGGACAAAGAAAGTTCGCGGGGATAGCTGTGTGCGCGCGCGAGAAGCGTCGGAAAATTCGATCCGCGTCCCCGTATACAGCGGGCGCGTTATCTCTCATTGGCAGTCGCCGTGGGGAGTTTTCCGTCTCTTTGTCCGCGCCCGCCTCTTTTCGGACCGGGCCTTTTCCTTTCTTCCCTTTGTGCGTGTGTCTGTCTCGCTCTCGCTCGCTCCCGTTCGCCCTCGCGTCATCGCTAATGATTGTTCTATTTAAAGACTTTCATATTGTCTTAATTGAAGCGTGTATGGGCTTTCTCGGCATTTTGAATTGAAAGAGGCGTCGGATACGCTTGTTTATAAATATATATTGCCCATTGCAGAGTTGGAAGTAGATTCGCGGTTGGATTTATTTCAAATCGATTGAGTCTTGCGTAATGAGAGGAATCGTGTAATAAATTGTTACCGTTTCTGTTAGCGTATTGAACCTGTACCTCGTTTGTATGTGCCATTCTTCTTATATTGTGGTTGTTATTTAATGATAATTTTTTAAATATAAAAATAAGAAGTTTTATAGAAGAACAACTTTCATACATATTTATTTTTTTTTACTTGTGCAAAATAAACTTTTTATCTATTATCTATCTATATAGTAAACATTACTATTTATATTCTGTATAATTATATAACAATTTTTAATTTTTATACGACAATTCACATACAAAATTCCCGCGTAAAAATAAAAAAGATCAATTACTTTAAGAAGATCTTCAATTGTCTTAAAATGGGAGCGATTTGGAACACAGTTAAGATATTTTATAGACATTCTGAACAGTTTCGTTTTTAATAAGATCTTTTCTAGACCTCTTTTTAGATATATTGGGAAAAATTGTAAAAGAAGTTCATAAAATTGAGATCTTGCATACATTTCTTTACTAGATATTCAAATAATATCCATAACAGATCTAGAAAAGATCTTAAGGGGTCACACGACCTTTGAACCCAAAAACTAAACTTATTTGTATGAATCCATAAAAATTCTTCATTTCAAAGGCAATAATTCTGAAATTTTCGGGGTCTCTGTTTTTTCCTATAATGTCTATGTCCTCTGCGTGTACTAGTAATTGTGTTAGGGAGTCATTTATTATAATTCCCTTATTACTTTCTTGTACCGCTCTGGCTACGTATTCTAAAACTAAGTTAAATAGGACCGTTGATAGAGCATCTTCCTGTTTTAGCCCGTTGTGAATGTCAAATGGCTGCAATAGGCTCTTACCTGACCTGACTATGTCCCCGCTGTTATCTAGGCACATTTTGATTAAATTGACCAGCTTTTTTGGTACCCATAGCAGTATTAGGGCGTGGAACATTTTACATCTTAGTATTGAGAGATACGCTTTCTTGATATGATATGGTAAAATTAATTAATAATATTAAATAATTAATTAAAAAGTCAATAAATATGTATGTAAAGATTTTTCTACGTAGAAAAAATTAATTTCCTGTATTCATAGTATAACCAATGTATTGAAAAGTAATATTCTCACACCTCGAGAAATTTGGTCTATACTTAATAACTTGGAATCCCGTGGACAGTGGATTAGGAACTTAATAACTATGGTGATTTTACATGACGTGCTGGATCAAGATTTTAAATTTTTTACAGTGAAATTATGGGTATTACCAAGTATTAATAGTAAACACATTTTCAGAGTGATTGCTTTTGAAATGAAGAATTTTTATGGTCTCATACAAATAAGTTTCGTTTTTGAGTTCAAAGGTGTGCCCCCTTAATAAAAATCGTTCTCGATTTGAGACATATAAAAAGATCTTTTTAACGTAAATGATATAGATCTTTTTTATTTTTAGCTGTAGTACATTCCAAATGTGTAAACCAAAAAAATTACATTTATGTTACATAATTTTTCTCAGCGTACTTTAATTACAAGCGTTGAAGTATTTTAATTAACAGCGATGAAGTATTAAACTACAAGACTACGTAGCTTACTCTATTACCATTAATTACATCCATTTTTCGTACTCGCTCGCCTCGTACCATTTTAAAATCCACACCGCGAGATTATGAAAATCTTCAGAAAAAAGACCAGACGAAACGGAATAAATTCGTTTCCAAAAATGGTCGGCGGCGGTATAATTAACGCGCCCGCCATATATAAAAAAGGACAATGCTGCGCTGCTCGCCGATTAATAATTCAACTCGCGCTCCTCGAACCACCAGCAAAAAAAAACCACGGGTAAAAAAAATATATACATATATGATTTCGCTTTATACTCGTTCTAGAAATGGCACATAATGGACCGTCCGTTAGAAACTTGATAATATCTGAGATACGTGTATCTAGTAACATCTAGATACACAAAGTATCTTTTCTAAAAAATAAAACCATGTAAGTTTATAAATATTTTTACAGCTAAGACAACACTTCTTAAACTATTTACGTCAAGAAGGTACCAATAGATTCTAGTTATGTCAGTATGTAGATATAGGAGTATCTAGATACTTTTATTGGATACAGTACCTAGATACTTTTACTCTTACTTTTAGATATAAAAGTATTTAAAAGAAAGTACCTATAGATACACAAGTATCTCGATTTTTCTTAGTTCTTGCTATTCTAAATACGTTTTTAGATTCAGTAGCTAGAGACTTAATTGACTTGATACTTCTACTTGTAATTTTAGTCTTAAAAGTATCTACAATAGTATCTCCAAAAAGTATCTATAGATGTACAAATATCTATATACTTGTTTTAGATACTTTCTATCTGCTTATTTTTTCAGCTACTATCCTAGATACAATAGTATTCAGATACTTCAGTATCTCATCTTTATCTCTCATAAAAAAGATAAATTCTGCCCGCGCCTGTATAGGACACGCGTACACGCGCCAACCGAAGCCTCAGCGACGGCTGGAAATTGATTCCGTAAAATTGACTTGCCACGTGTCCGTCACACGCTTCGCGCCCGGAATGAATATCATTGCCTTGGCGCGGCGCTCTACGCCACGATGTACACTCGCGCGATGTGTAGGCGTACGGGCGAGTGGCGATGCGCGATGATGCCATGATTCCGGAAGCCGTACCGGAGGATCGATGATGCTCGCTTCTTCTCTCGCGTATACACGCCTCGACGCGACTTATCTGGTTTTCCTCTCGGCCCCTCTTTTTCCTCGGCTCTGCGTCTTCCTCTTTCTTTTGCATTTAGTACGATGCTGGCGATCAGATAATTATGATTGACGGGCTTCTTGCTCGGCGTGGAGTATTTCAGTGTTTTCTCGAGGCGAGATGGGGGGCTTTTTTTTCTTTCGCTGCGCGTTGCTCGAGTGGGACTGGAGGTAATGGGAGGCTTTTTGCTTTTCCATTGAAATTTTGCGATTCGAAGGTCAGATGTTGGATTTCTAAAGCTTTTGCGGAGAGTTTTTTTGGTTCGACATTCTTTTCAAAGTCCTTTTGCTTTTTCGTTGGAAGTTTACAATTTGGAGATGTTCTATTTTTCAAGCTTTTGCGGGGATTTCTTTTATTTTAACTTTCATTTTTAGTATTTTTGATGTATAGAGAAGAGTTGGGCATGGTACAGGCTATTTAAGATTTAATTTTGATGATTAGTTTAATATTGTTTAAAACAACACGATATAATAGTAATGCGAGTAATTCAATGAACATGATAATAAATCATAAGAATAAATTGATTTTATGGATAGAAAGAGCGAATTATTTCATACGCTATTTTAGAAATTCGGGATTTGAATTAAATTAAGTAAAAGGAATTGCAACAGAGAAGCTTGCAATATCAAAATCAAAAAGATAATTAGTAATGTAACGTATCAGTGCAAGCTTCTTTTGCATAAATATTAAATAGCAATTATTTGTGTTTTTCGTGAGATTCGAAAACATAACTTTGTGCTAATACTTTACATGGTAAACACAGGGCATTAGTCCTTAATGATGAAATTTTTTTATTATATGATAAAAAATTTCTGCTTGGCGATAGAATGTACTTAACCGTACGGTAGAAATTGTAACGAACAATATTAATTTTAATCGTGTATCAGAGTAATTTTTTTGTGGAGTTAGAAGGGTTTATCGTATTTTTCACGGTAATTTTCATTCCGTTATTATCTAAATTCATTTTACAACAATTTTTGCTCGCGACAAAGAACGATTACTACAAGACATAAACTAAATACAGGGCGATGACTAATCCCAAAATTATTGTAAAAAAGAAAGAAAAGAAACGGTAACTCCACTCTCGCATTCGTTCCTCGCTCTCGTCTTTTTTCGCGCTTCTCTCCTAAGATCGTAATAGCATACGGGCTGGTCTTTTTTTTTGCTCGATGACGAATGATTGAAGGAGTCCGAGTCCTCTTCTTCTTCTTCGTCTGGTTCGGCTCTTCCACTTTTTTTGCTCTTCTCTCCTCTCTTCCACTGGCCTCCTCCCTCCCACACCCTCCCCCCTACCGTGTTCCCTTTCATAAAGTCTATACTGATTGCTCGGCTCTGTCATGCAAATTTTCGCTATTTGAGTTCGTTAAGTGTCGTTGGTTGAATTAGTTGCAGTACGTTAGCGCGTCGAAATGAATTATCGAATTATCGGGATGCTTAGCATTTGAATGACAAAAGCCCACCTCGAAGAGCCTCTTCATTGCTATTAAGGCTTCGACGTCGATTCGCACATTGTTTAGGTATAAATCTCATTTAACTCGTGCTTCTTGTGCTGCGGTGTGGTCGATCATTTTTTGATAGACGGGAGGTCGTTTGTGGCTTGGCTTTGTTATATAGCTGTAGCTGTAGTAACCGTAACTTTGACTTATTACATCTTGTGATTTGAACAACTACAATGATTGATATTACACCGGACAATTGTAGGTGTAACAGACTCAATTGTAGGATTGGTTATGAAAAATCGAATAAGCTCATCAATAGAATATTATTGACCTCCTTTACTTATTCCATGTGTTGGAAACATAATAAACTGACTTCTTTCCTTGTATTACGTAGTGATAAAATCATGATTAGGTGCAACATTTACTAGATCCATAAAATTGGCATTTCAAAGCCTGATAAGTCCTTGAATGATTCCAAAGCCGTAAATTTTATAAACTCTGCATTTGAAAAATTATACAGTCTTATAAAACGAAATCTGTAATAGCCAAGGGAATAGCAGATGAAAACTTGAGCAAGTTCAATATTATGCATCAAAGCCAGTCAATTTAATTTTTTAAACCTCGATATCCTTTCTATTTATGAGACCTTGATTTTCCACTTACCGTTAAAAGCGTTATTTTCATCATGGCGTTATTTTTCCCAACGCCATTGACATAGACATCGAAATTCCAAATGGTCATAGAGAAAGTATCTCGCGATCTAAAACAGCATCAAAACATGGTATTAGATTAAAATTTCTTTATTTTGTAAATAATAGTTTTTCAATATTTCCAATAAAATTTCTCACATTCGAAGAGGTCCCTAGACGAGAGATGCGAATCTAAATTTGGCATCCGATTTTTTCGCGTAACTTCTGCCAGTAGCCGCACGAAAAAAGGCCAATATGAATTCCGTAGCATGGCTTTTTTTCGTCGATTTTCAACTCTCTCTCTCTCCCTCTATCCCACTTTGGGAACCTCTTAGTTTTCTGCACCTCTTTTTTCTCTCCTCCGTCCTCTCGGGTCTTCTCCGCGCGTATACACTCCTGCGTTGCCTTCTATGCTGCAATTCTCGGTAACAGCGCGCATCCAGACGCCAAAAATTACGAGCTTCGAGTTCGGTCGAAAGGGGGCGGGGGAAGGGGGTGGGGCCGAGGTTAGGGCGCAGGGTGGGTACTTTTTTGGGTTTATTTATTTATTTGCGTTTTTTTTTTGCTTTTGATTCGGCGGTCGCTTATTTCCACGGCCATCCTCGTTAATCTTCCGGTGCGCGTTTCTCGCTCCGATTCTCCAACCCCTGGCTACTCTCTTTCTTTCTCTCTTTCGCTTCTAATCCGTTTCTTCTTTGTTTTTCTGTTTCTCTTTTGGTTTGGATGTATGTGTGTGTGTGTGTGTGTGCGTGTCTTTCTCTCTTTTTTCGAATGTTTAGCTACTGCGAGTTTCATCTTTATAGCCCACGCATAACATTTTTTCTCTTTTGCCTCGATTTACGGTAGGGCCGTGGTGACCTTTTTCGAAAGAACTGAATGCGATTCGAAAAGTTTTATTGATTTCTGTGTTTGTAAGATAGCTGCTGGCGCTTTTTTGTGATTTTTAATGACACTTATACTAACTTGCTTTATAGTAATAATATTCACTTTTCATATTCAGAAAAATTTAGTTTATTCTATATTACTCACTATTATATAAATAAAATAAAAAGGTTTTTTACGCTTATACAATTTTTAAGAATCTTAAGTACTCTTGAATAAATTATTGGTCCATCCAATCCCACTATTTAGACATATATGATCCTTACGCATACCAAATTGATTGATTTTGATAACACTTATAAAACATACTCTTTAAGGTATTTTAAACAAAAAGTTGCTTTTATATTTTGTGAATTAATACTTTACAGCTAATTTATAAAATAATAACCATAAGAACTGTATATTAATATACGTTAGAACTATTTCACGAAACCTCATTTTCACTAAAAAAATAACACATACTGAGTAATATTGAATATACTGGGTAAAAACTTGGATAAAAAGTTTGAGAAATCATACTTTACTACAATTAAACTACATATTATAATGGGTATTCTCGGGTTAGTTTCAAATACTAAAAATGTAAAAATAATCACGCACTACTTTTGGTTAATATTTCCAATGGGACGCATTGTCGTTGAAGCTAAAAAACGAAGGCGCGCTGCTGTATAATCTACTTCTAAAAATTGCATCCTAAAGCAGCCGTCCTTTTTTTCTGCAAAACTTGGCCGCGCGCTCTTATTATCATTTTTATTGACGAGCAACAGCAGCAGCAGCGACTATACCTCGTCTATTCCCGTTAACAGCTTTTTTGTTCACGTGTATATATATATATATACAATATGAATACGTGTGCGCGCGCGCGCGCGCCGGGAGCATATTCGCCGTGCGTCTCGTAACTTTCTCCCTTCTTTTTTTTTTTCCTTTCTTTTCGCATCTCTTCGTTTCGCTGCTGCTGTGCGCCGATGGTCATCGCGGGCTTTTTAAATTTAAATTTCTATGGCTACATTGTATTATCAAGAGTCACGCGATTCACTCGAATCTCGGCGAAGATGTATGTGTATACCTGTGTGTACATGCAGAGAGCGGGCAAGAACGAAAGCAATCTCTGCCCTCGCTGTTTAGCGTTTTCGCGTATACGGAGCGAGAGTTGTTTCCTAATTCGAATTCCTATTTTAATTTGGGTGTTTGAATGGTTGGAAGGAAAATCCTTTGAATCGTTAGAAATTCTGTGGCTTAGAGCTGCGTGCACGTTTAGTCGTAGTTATTATGCACGCTTTTAATATTTTTGAATTGTCCAATCAAATGATATATTATATTGCATCCTATTGACAAGATGATTTGAGCTCTCTTTTAGGATATGAAAAGAATTTTTAAGGTGGCTCTTAAAGCACATACTAACCAGAATGAGAACTCTTATAAAGTTTTGTCATGTAGAATTATTTTGCAAAAGCAGACATTAGTATTAATTTATATGACAAAAAAAGGATTTTTGCGTTCATATTGTAATTCATATAATTGCTTTTTCGAAGAAGATACAATTTCAATAGCTCAATTGGGAAGAACCCAAATTTATTTTTTTATGTCCATTCGTCTAAATTCTGTATTTTAACCGGTTATTAAATGTCCTTTGAGTGATGTAACAACATTTTCAAAGTTTGGCTTATATTTTCGTAAATTTTAAAGATATCGTGAAAATTTCGAAACTTTACAAAAGACCGTAGATACAGGAATATACTGTTAACTGACAATCGGTATTATTCCCTATCGACTATGTATTTTATGTATCTGCGTAAATTTAGAGTTCTCGAGTTTCTAAGTACTTACAAAAAGGTTTACTAAATGATTTATTATATTCTATTAGTTTTTATTATAAGTTTGTTAACTGACACTTAAAAGAAATTCTTTGAGATCAGTCTGATCAGTTTGTTCGTTTATATTTCTTCAGCAACAGGCCCTCAAATTTTGCACACAATCCTGAAAAAGTATTACCTTTAACATATTTTAATCTGAAAAAAATCTGCAGGAAAAAAATACGAATTATAACGTTACTATCGGTTCCACAATTATTCAGTCCGAAAAAGCATATCGTCCACGTGAAATCACCCTAAACCTAAGTACTAATCTCTTATAACCCGAGCTGCACGGACAATTTTGTTTACCAACTCGACAAACACAGCCTGTACAGTCCATCGCTCTCGAGACGAGTTTGTTCGGTCGACAGGTAAACACGTCAGCCGTCACGCGAAATCCAAAAAGAAAGACGCAGGTGCACTGTATCGAACTATCGTAGGAAATTATATCGACCCGAGCCAGAGAGAAAACTATAGCTGGCCATCAGCGGACTTTTATTGCCCTCGGCCCGAGCGCACAATAGAAACAAAGACTGTAGATACACGGGCAGGGAAAGCCAGAAGTGGAATCAGTTTTACGTTTTGTGTATAGGGGCGCTGGGGCGCGTGGGTTTCATAAGCCGTGCAGCGTTGAAATCGTCGAGGGTATAAAACGCAGGGAGGAAAGATCCATTTTGCGAAATTTATGGACTGTCGAAGTTTGGAGAATTGTAGGTTTTCGGCTTTTAGGTTTGTAGTTGGAGTGTGCGTGTAAAACGGAGAGTTCAAATGAATGAGTGAGATCGCAAAAATCAAATTTTATGTTGAATATTAATAAATAAAAAAACACTTTATCTTCTTTGAGTGCTTTAAAAAAAATATTCATATGTTGAGTGCTAAAAATGAAGTGATCATGACTGAAAGAGAAATTTTAACATTATTACTATTTTTTTTAGGTTAAGTTAATAATAATAATTTTAAAACATATTATAGGAAGAGCTTTTAGCGCAGTCTTTGTACGAGACAACCACATGAAATTTATATCATGTTGTTCATAACTCATAATACGATTTATATTGAAAATTTTAATGCAGCTGGTTATCGATAATTTTCAGGAGTAAATTAATCTTAAAAACTGGCAATAACTGATGATTATATTATTAGGTCTTCAGTATGTAAAATGAAAAAATTCTAGATTTCATTAATTATTAATTTTAATAGCTGTTTGAAATTTGAAGAAGTTATTAATTAATAATTGCATACAACGGAAACATCTAAAATCGCAAAATAACGTAAGAAGTTAGAGTCAAAAGAGCAACAAAATGAAAACTTTACAGTGTCATATCAATTAAAAATATTCAGGCATTGTATGTACAAAAATATGATTCATCGTATAATACATTATACATTTAATCGAATTTCCATTAGTTATTATTAGCAAAAATATTATTCAAAAATTGTTCTTTTAATTCATTGAAAAATGGAATTTCATAATTCTCCACACCTCCGACCTTCTGGTCCAATTTAGCTCAAAGTTTGTGATTTTACACGCAAACGTGGAATTTGACTGCATTGAAAGCTACACTTTTACACACATCGTGTACGTAATTTGGACCTTCGCAGCAGTTCAGTAATTACCGCTTTATTTCCAATTAACAGACTGTAGATATCACAGTTTAATAGTGAAGTAGTGACGTATTCAAAATACATAGTAGGATTAAAAAGGACGTCACTGAGTTGATAAATTGAACTAAATTTATCCAGTAATGTAAATTTGGTATAGGCATTATGTAATTTTTAACTGTGACACGATTTTTACATGAGCTTTTTCATAATATTTATTGCGAGTATTTTCTTATATTTAAATGTGAAAAAAAGAAGGTTGTATATTTGCATGCAGCATTTATAGCACAGAGATATCGAACGTGCTGAATTCAAGTTATAATGTATTTTACCGAGTTACTTACGTGCGAGGTTAAAATTAGTAATTGACACTTAAGCCAGTTTTGAAAGAATCTATAAGAAGCGATAAAAGTTTAAACTGAGACGGAATAAAATTAAAGTTTAATTCGACGACAATTGAAAATAATGATCGTTGCCAATCTGCATAATGCGGTAAGACAGTGATTCAATTGAATCTACTAACGTTAAATAGCATTACGTGCGTATAGTTAACTGCCTGTGTCTAGTCTTAAAGACAGTCAAATGGAAAACAACAAGAGAATTAATTTAGTAAACTTTAAAAGTAATTTTTCCATTTCGCAAAATGTAATATTTCACGCACAAAGATCGACTGGTAGCTTTTAATAACTTCAACTTATTTGGAGGTTTTCAGGACAATTAAAAATATGAATGTTTTTTTTACAATAGGAAACCTGTACATTTATTTGATGTCGGTTTTTTGGTGATGTGTTGCTTCTGTATTTAGTATAATTACTTAAAAATTGATCAGTTTAATTATTGGCTTTTGATAACTTTAAGTAATGGCTAGTTACATGGAGAAAAAAAATATTAATGGTTACTCCAGGGTAGGACAGATTACGAAACTGTCTACTAAAAAATACTATAAGATTTTTACCTACAAAAATTGTATTGTGTACTAGGCGTCTAGTAATCATTTCCAGTTTGTCTAGTAATGAGTACCCAAAACCTATATTGTACCAAATTTACTAGACAGACTAGTAGCCGTTACTAACTCTTTCTCTTCGTATACGGTGAGAAGAAGCATTTCAAAAATGTATAAAATGGGCACTTTTCTTCCAGGGAAATCACGATCATATACCCTGGTAGAAAATTATCTAGTTTTATCGAGGCCCTCGATTATTTCCTTGGGAAACTAGATAGATCTACATAGTTCTAGATCAATTTTCTACCAGGGTATAAACATAATAAATAATTCCCAGGTTGTCTATATACACTAACTAAAAGATGTCTGCTATATTCTCTTTCCTAATCACGTGACCTCATATATACCATCCAAATTCTCATTCAGCCAGGGTAATTCTCAAAAAATTCCTACTCTCGAGAAACCCGTTAAAAAATTCATTTTTTCCACTTTTCCACATGATTAAACGCCCAATTTAATTTTGGACTTTCCGATTTCACGTTGGTCGCGATCCGTCGTTCGTCCATCACCGACAACCCAATATACCTATATATAGGTGTACACACACACGCACACACCCAGCAAAAAATCGTCCAATGCTTCGAGCCTCGAAGCACGTAGCGTATACACACGGCGCTCACGAGCAAACGAGAAATGAAGTGGGTGGATTGATAATTTATACTCTCCTCTCCTGTGCACGCGGTGTACAACGCACAGCCGCGCGATAGAGAGCGAAAGATAAAGAAGAGAGATGGAAGCACGGAGTAGCAGAGGCGAATGCACGAGGTGTATATACATACCAAGGCTCGAAGATTAGTGCATATCAGCCTTTATTCGTGCGGCCGTGTGTGCTCAAAGTGAGCGAGAGAGAGAGAGAGAGAGGGAGAGAGACAGATACTCGCGCTCGTTGATGGCAGAGCAGGGAAGGATCCGAGGTCGCTGGATTTAATTCAGTCGATTGAGACCAAAGGCTACGGCGACTACTACTACTACTACTGCTGCTGGAGCTGGAGGAGAGAACCCATGTGCTACCGCTGCATTGGATAGAATGAAATCGAATCAAATCGAGGACTTTTTCATCGGATTTATATGCGGGATGGGAGGAGAGGAGGACGACGAGGAGGAGAGGACACTTAAAACGAGGATTGCCGGGAGAGGGTTCGAGAGGTGACGAGGCGGTGCGAGAGTCTGGACGCGATTAGCATCGATTTTTGGGGATACGGTCTGAAAAATGAATATTGGAGGATTCGACGTTGCCTATGAGATTTGTAGCTTTGGGTTAGAAGACCGGTCAATTTGGTTAAAATGATGTAAAGTGCTTTCATATTATGAGAATGATTCTACAGATTTGAAATGAATTATCTTAAAATCTCAAAAGTTATATATACATATGAATGACTCGAAAGTTTTAACATCATTGCCAAAATGGTTTGATACTTAATTGGCAAAACGTGTTATAGATATTGAAATACAACGTTACTACAAAAGTATACTCTAGCTGTACAATGTTTGACAATAAATTATTAATATCGGTATGAGAGTTACAAGATTATTAATCAATGTTTGTTGTAACCAATTCTACAATTAGGAACTAGCACATGTACAATTGCCTAGTGTAATAGCAACAATTGTAGTTGTTGAAGTCTCAAGATGTAGAAAGACAAATGATAACCACTGCAGCTGCAGCTATAATAAGGACAACTACAAATTTCATTCCATGTATCAAAAAATAAACAATCACTGAACAACGAAATAAATGAGAATTATACCCAAATATTATGCGAATCAACTTCATATCGTTAATGGCAATGCAAAATCTACAGAAGCTTTTGTTAACCAAATGCTTAACATCCCAATAATTCGATAATCAATTGCTCATCAATATATATTGTAACCTATTATTAAATCAGGAACTGTTTCATGTATAATTTAAATTGCCAAGTACAATATCAACAATCGCATTTGGAGTCGCCATTCGTATTTAGTCCAAATTGTGACTGCTACAACTACCGTAGATTATTCAACCAACTACAATTTCGTATCCACGCATCGATTCAAGTTCGTTCACTCCGAATCTCTTTTTATTTACGACTGCACTTTCCTGTCGTATGCGCAAACATTCGGCGCGCGAGTAAACCTCGCCGGAGATAATGACCTCGTGTCATTGAGAATCCAGAAGCGCCAGAGATTTGAACTTCGAAGGCGAGCCTCGTTCGTCGTCGTATATCTGCTGCCGAGCGATACGACGCCACACTGCGAGCGCTCGCGCCTACGTTACAGGGGTAATTAACTGCTGATAACTTTTGATGGTTCTGCGGCGCACTCGCAGAAATAACCTGTGATTCGCATCGCACGCGAGACCGCGCGAGAAACTTATAGCAGATTAATGTAAGTTTCCGCCGGCTGCCAGGACGATCTCTCGCGTCGAGTTTAGTTACTAATCAGTGCCAGTTAAGCGATTCCATGGTAGGAGCAGCGACGCCCAATTAGCGATGCGCTGCGAAGTGATAGCGTGCGATCGCTTTGAGTTGAAGCTAGTTGAGTTTTATTTTATTGGTGATTCGTTATCGTCGTCGTATTGTGACTTATCATTTATTATGAATTCTGGTAAAACTAAGATCATGATCTTTGTCTCGATGTCATTTAGCTACAGAGAATCTGATCGGTCTTTCTTGTGACAACGAGTACTGTTATGACAGCTTAAAAGCTTCCGAAGGTCACGCGGTCCTTGAAGGAAGGTTCATGCTTTTTACAGTGCATTTCCTTGTTAACCTGTTCTAAAACACATTCAGTAACATATATTTGTATGTCTGTAGTGAGGTGTCTGCTGTCTTATTTTTTCGTATAACTGTGAGCACTTTTTATCTAGGTTGCTATATTTTAACTCAACGCTTCTATTCTCGATTTCTACTAGGATCCGATCACCATTTTGTCAAGAAACTAGTACTTCTTATCAGGACCTAAATTCTAATCCATCAGTTTTCAAATAAACGCGCTTTCTTTATAGTTATAACTACAATTTCATTTTGCACTTATATTTCTAACCAATCAAAATATATGAGTATCGCAATGACAAGATGGCCATTACGTTTTTTAGATAGGAAATTTAAATTTGGCACTCAAATCTCTAATCTATCAAACATCTATCTATATATGAGTATTGTGCTGATAAGATGAACGTTATCACATTTTTAATAGGATTTTTACAATTTATACTCAATATTTGAATATATATGTTGATAAAAAATAGAACTTAGTTGATCAGAAATTAGTGCCTCGACGCTATATTTATTACTCAAAACTTACGATGCAACGACTAACCCAAGACCCTTCTGATTTCGATTCGTTACCACAGGATCAGGCTCGGTATCTCGTCGAAATCGTAAATTCCGCTCGTTAACTCCGATATCCGTGCGCTACTACCTCGAGTCCTCGACGATCATGGCAACTTGATTGTCGATTACGGATCGTCGCTCGATCAACATAAAATCGCAATGTACAGAAACCTCGCTTGCCAGTCCAAATTTCACTCGCTTCCATCTAACAAAAACTGTTGTTTTTTTTTTCGTGGAAAGTAGACGCGCGTGTCTGTGCACGTGCGTCGCGTCTTATTGTCCGGAGTCGCCGTACTGCACGCGAGCCTCCGCCGCCGCCCCCTAACTTCAGCACTTCTTTTTTCCCCCAATTACCGTACTCGCCATTGTCATTGAACGAGTTGTGCCGCCGCACCTCTCGTTCTTACTGCCTACCGCGCTCCCGCTGCATCGCGTATATACGAGGGTAGTTCAATAAGTCTTTAGAATGACCAACACATGGCGCGCGAATCTCTCCAAATCATCTGTTTTCAGTCAGCACCACTCCCGACTAGATATATGGTGTAGTCACAGTCCACATCTTCTGAGTTTACGTGTTTTTATAACCAATTGAAAAAAAAAAATTGCTTGTTAAGAAAAATGGAAAAAAAACGAGTTCAGAGCGGTAATTAAACATTTTCATTTAAAGGGTTTAACTCCATATGAGATAAAAAATGAATTGGACTCAGTTCATGGCACATCTGCCCCTGCCTTAGCAACGGTTTATAACTGGGTAAATGAATTTAAGCGTGGTCGTACATCAATAAGTGACGAACCACGTTCAGG
The DNA here is from genome assembly GCA_949152435.1 of Gastracanthus pulcherrimus. Classification (NCBI taxonomy): domain Eukaryota; kingdom Metazoa; phylum Arthropoda; class Insecta; order Hymenoptera; family Pteromalidae; genus Gastracanthus; species Gastracanthus pulcherrimus. Next base: position 9,893,390 of record OX424572.1, read on the forward strand.
AAGGCCCGTAGAAGCAACTACTCCCGAAATCATCAATAAAATCCACGATATGGTGTTGAAGGATAGAAGATTAAAAGTGCGTGAGTTAGCTGAGGCCACAAGGATATCTATAGGTGCAGTTGTTTCAATTCTACATGAAAAATTAGGCATGAAAAAGCTATCGGCAAGATGGGTGCCGCGTTTGCTCTCAGCTGAGAATAAGCGCAATAGAGTGGTCGCCTCTGAGGCTCTTTTGGCGCGCATAAGTCGGAATCCTGAGGAATTTTTTCGTCGATTTGTGACTGTGGATGAAACATGGATACACCACTACACTCCTGAGACAAAGGAACAATCCAAACAGTGGATTTCCACAGGCGAACCAGCTCCAAAGAAGGCAAAGACCGTAATGTCAGCTGGTAAGGTTATGGCTACAGTTTTTTGGGATGCACGTGGAATTATACTTATTGACTACTTGGAAAAGGGTAAAACAATTACTGGTGAGTATTATGCATCATTATTAGAGCAGCTGAAAGAAAAAATTAAACAAAAACGACCACATTTGGCGAGAAAAAAATTCTCTTTCATCACGACAACGCCCGAGTTCACACATGCTTCGTTTCAATGGCTAAAATTGAAGAACTAAAATTCGAATTGGTCGAACACCCACCGTATTCACCAGATTTAGCCCCCAGTGACTTTTTCTTATTTCCAAACTTGAAAAAATGGCTCGGTGGACAGAGATTTACGGACAACGAAGACGTCATTGCCTCTGTAAGTGCTTATTTTGAGGAACTTCCGAAAACGCACTTTTCTGAAGGATTAAAAAAACTTAAAAAGCGATTGACCAAGTGTATAGAGCTCCAAGGAGATTATGTTGAAAAATAAAAAAAAATTTACCAAAAAAAAATTGTTTTTATACTTTATTCTAAAGACTTATTGAACTACCCTCGTACGTTCCGTACTTCACGAGCCCAAAAGTGTGTACTCCTTTGTGTGTGGCGCGCTCGACGGGGCTCGTAGTTTCAGGAGCTTTATGATATACTGTTTCGAAGAGAATCAGGAGAGGTGGAGATTGGATTTGTCGAGGATTTTGTTTTTAAAGAATTTATGTGTATGATGATTTTGCGAGGAGTTGAAATTTACAGACACTGGCTTGTATAATGGCTTTAGTGTTTGGTTAGTTAGATATATTTGGAAAATATATGAGATAGAAGATAATTACTTTTACAAAATATCTGATGTTTACCGTTCGGTAAACATTTTCTAGGCACTTTTGTCGACCACATACTCACGTTAAATCGTCATTTTACCGAAAAATAAAAAGAGATACTGTATATATATGAAGTGGAAGTATCTAGATATTTTAATATTTAGATATAGTATTATATATTATCTAAATATAGAATATTATAGATATACTAAAAGTTACTATTTGTAATTCCTTATGGAAAGTAGTTTCGACTTATATCTAAAGTCCATTAAAAAAAGCTTTAGATTTATCTAGGACTCCTAAATAGGGATATCAGTATTATATATATGTATATATGTATATATATGTATATATATATATATATATATGTATATATATATATATATATATATATATATATATATATATATATATATATATATATATATATATATATATGAAGGTCCAGAAAAATGTAAAATCTTTTCTGAAGACAGGGATAGCACAATTAAATTTTTATTATAAATTGTTGGCAATCAATACAATTAAACACCTTTATATACTTATTTAACGACTGATGATCCTTTGAATTTTGGTACTTGTATATCCCATCAACTTTTCTCTTGTTCTTTGTCTCAGTATCAAGGTTGTTTATACCCATAGCAAACTAAACTTTGATTTCCCACTGGCTTTAACTTTAATTAGTTCCAAGTATATGTATCGATGTCAAACTGGGGTACGGGTCTCAATCTCAGGATAATCCTGGACTGCAAAAGTACTGCATGACCGAGGAAAGCGGAGGACAGAAGTTAAATATCTGTTCTGATAAGTTGTTAGGGCGAATCGACGGACATTCATTTAAAATTTGTAACTTACATTGTTATTTAGATCACAATGAAAACATGGACTTAAAAACAAATAAAAATAAAAGACGCCTTGAAATATAAAAATGCAGTATTAGTCATGGGTCATCAAATATCCAAAACTAGTATCTTTTAAAGCACTTTTCACTTATGCTTTTTCTGATCTAAGCAATTATATAGTTTAGAAAGATTACATCCTCAAGAATGCTAACCCAGTAACCCACGGGCATTGTCCTTTCTTGTTCAATCATCCAGCTAACCACGGCATCACATCATATGTAATCACTATATATCAATCCAAACTGACATTTGTAGTTTCCGTTACAAAAAGTATTGCCTAACCCAGGAATCCCAACAAAACCTACCATACACGCCATTTTCCTCAACGCTGTACATAGTAATCCCCACTGGACGCCTACTCCCGCAGCATTAGTTAAACGAAGACACTCGCTCGACAGCGGACAACTTTTAATGGGACTATTGATTAATTGTTGCTAGTGCGTGTACGCGCGAGGCGTCTCTGACGCGTTAAAAGGTTTCTCTCGCGGTCCCCTCCACCCCGCCCCCTCCCCCTCTAAAACAGTTTGGCTAATGAGACGCGACATTGCACTCAGAGGAGAGCCGCGGTACATGACGCGTTAGAACTCGAGCAGCAGCAGCAGCAGCAGCAGCGGTGGCGGCGTCGCATGGCTAAAACTAATTGGTTGACAAAAGTTACGAAACTTGCACGATTATTTCCATATAGTTCAGCAAGCGCTGCGATGCTCGGCTACTGCGATGCTAGACTGGATATGAGAATTGCCAAGCTCGCGGGTGACAGCTATGCGAGACCAACGAAGGTTTCCGGATTTTTCGACGATGCTGATACGTGGAAGCGTTTTGTAGGACTGAGTTTGGATGTTGAAGATCTTCGATCGTCATACATGAGCAAGCGGTTGCAATAGATTCTGCTTGTAATGGAATTGCTTATAATGAATATTCGTTTATAACGAGCACGTTGCAAAGTTTGTTTCGCTTCAATCAAGTAAATGAGTAGATCAGTTTTAAGAAAAATATTTAATATAACGAAGCATATACTCAATACACAAGAAATCAATATAATGGAGAAGTCGGATTCGTGTATAATGAACAGAAAATGTCAACAGACTTCTTGCTACCAAATTAGATAATATTCAATAACAACGTTAACATAAACATTCTAGACATGGATGAGTAATTGATATTGACTGTCAGTTGATTGTAGCTAAGATCCCTATTAAGTCAGACATTTTACAAAGCATTCAAAACAATAAGACTGATATGTCCGATGATGAACACCAGGAAGAGACTGCAATTCAATCGTGTGTATTGTTGTCAGTTTAGAAGCATTATCTGTTATAACTACTCTGGCTTTTTTTTTTAAACCAATTCAGTTGATGAAGAATATTCTCACCACTATTCTAAATTTAAAGATATAATCTGCGACTGTGATTCAAAAGAAAAAAGGTAACAAACCGTTCTGGATATTTGATTACTTTTAGACAATCATAATTAATAATGTGGGCAGTTTTGCAATGAGAACCAAATTTGGCTAGTCTCTTGAACTTCATTATAAGCAGGGTCGACAGTATTTATTCGATCCATTCATGCTCATTGGCAACTGCTTCACGATCTCTCGAATTACTCGCAAATTATGTAAACTCAACGAGAACCAATTCACATCCACCCTTTTGAAACCTTTGCCAACCCATTGACTGTAATCCCATGCCTCCTAACCAATCTCATTTCTCAGATTTCAAAAACATCCTATACCCACGAATTAGTTTCTCTCGAGTTTGCCTACATTCAATCAAAGCCCTCGATAACCTGCATAACCGATAAAAGCTTCAAAGGGCTGAAACCGATTCACCGCCATTTAGAAATGCTCGGCACCCAGATAGAGACAGAGCGAGAGAGAGAGAGAGTGAGAGAGAGAGAGAGATATCGAAGGCACAGCGAAGAGGCCAATTAGCATATAACCCGAAGCTAAAGCTCGGCCGGTGCTGCAAGCTCACGTGCATGCAGTTGCTGCCCCCACCGCTGCTACTGCTCGAGACAGCGGCAGCAGCCGGGATTATGTAAAACTGGCGCGATGACGAGGCGAGGGCTGTGGCATGCCTGAGATACCGCGGTTGCAGAGTAATGGATAGTGCGAGATTCGAAATTTGGCAATGAATTGTTCAGAAAGGAAGGAAATTCGAGTCGGGGAGGCTTTAGGTGACTGTACTGCAATGCACGTTTATGTTATCTAAAGTAAAAGGCTGTTAACCTTTTCAACCCTTAGAGTATATGATATACACCTTTTTTATGATGGATATTTATTATTTACACAGAGGCTTTAACATTTTCATCTAGATTCTTTCACAATGAACGTAAAAATAAGTTAAATTAATATTTTGTTATTTTGCGAAAGCGATATCAATATAAACAAAGCTCTATAAACAATTTTTCAACAAATATGTAACCATTCCAAAATCATATAAAATACTTTTGTTAAAATACATGTGCAAGGGATTCCGAGGTCGCTGATTACAAATCCGAGATAAAAATTCCAATATACAAAATCTGTCTCCAGATACGTAATCAGTTACTCGAAAGATTTCTTTACGCTAAGTTGCTCATAAATCGTTTTAATACGAAGAGAGGCTAACATGAAAGTTTCAAACTCCCTTGTCTAGAGTTTGGAATGACATTTTAAGATTGTGTTTGGTCCGCCCTCTCGAAAACAAAATTCTAGTCCAGTAAAAAGAATCTCCAACACAGATAACATAAAGAGTCCAATGACTTACCACCCTACTCCACATTCGATTTTCACTCCATCAATCCTCAACGCTCATTCATACCTCCCTCTCCACTCCTATACATCAAACTCCATACACACGCCCGATTTTCCACTCGCACCTACATACGAACACTTCTTTTTCGCGCCTCGTGTGCGCCAGTTCATACTCTCGTGCGTTCGCCCGCGCGTGTACGTGTATATATACGCGCCACACGTAATAGCGTGCAGCGGAGCGCGGCCGTGCGAGATATCGGGTCGGTCGATTATAGACTAAAATTAATCCGAGAACTCGCAAGCGAGGCGAGCTGTGATGTGCTGTGCTGCCTGGGCTCTCCTTCTCTCTCTATCTAGCGAGCCTCGGTGCATACAACAGCGGCGAGCGCGTCAAGCGTGCATCGGGCTGCATTGGATTTTGGATTTGTAGGATTTTTTTGAAGATTGGTGGGGTACTTGGGAATTAAACGTATACGCCTTACGGTGGAGCTGCACCTGAAAGGTTGAATTCTTACTGCTATATTAAATATAAGTGTATCAGAAAGTTATTTGTATATTTAGAACGGTCGTTAAAGAGGCACGGCAACCTCAAGCACTGGAATTCGAGTGGTACTGAAACAGAGAAACATTTTATTATTGAAAAAAGTAGGATGGAATAGAGCTTTTTCAGCGCGATTCCACGTGCATCAAACTTTATTTTCCAAACAAAAATAATAACTTTGTATAGTTTGGTTTTTTTCTTAAATTTTTTATCGAGCAAAATGAAGATCATTTTAAAAAACGTACAAATTTACAGTCTTAAAATATTCATTTAATTTGAAATTGTTGGGAATGAGAAAAACGCACATTTCACTTCAAGCCTGAAATTCTAGGACTCGAAAAATATTTTAATTGTGACTACAAATCAACATTCCTAAAAGTCTCCGAGTAATAAATTTGAAGAAAAACAGGTAGAAGAAAATATGTCTGCTCATATAATAAAGATTCTCCTCGTATGAAATCTGTTTAATGAAGATGTATTTACAAAAAATCATCATTTATACAATAGTCAGTACAACCACAGCAAGACAACATAACACTTCGCACACGTCATCAAAGACTTGGAAATAAAAAAGCGCGTAAAAGGATTGCAATAGCTTAAAGTTTCGAAATAGAAAAAAAGCCCACGCAGTTCATCAGGCCTACGCCTCGTATTATAAGGTGATCGATTTCATTCGGCTTTCCGCGAACGTGCGATTTGCTCGCACTGAAAAGCTTCGTCGTTTCGTGCGGTATACGTTTTGAGCCGTGGCTGACTTTGAGCTTTTGCGCAGCTGGCCACGGAAAACAATCAGTCGAAAGAACAATATTCAAGCGGGTGGGGGGGGGGGGGGGGGGGCAAAATGAAAGCTCCGCGCGTGCTAGCGGCAAGAGTTTTCCGGGAATTTTGGTGGAAACGCCGAGGGCAGCTTTTTTCTTGATTGCATTGCGGATTTTGCGAAGCGAGATGTGCGGTCTCTGAGAAATCCGCGGATAACGCGGAAAATAAAATGTAGGAATCGAAATTTTCTTTAGAGTGAGTAAATGTTCACAGCCGAGTAATCAATAATTCCATGGCTTTAAAGCAGATTATGATTTGAGCAAATTTTGATTAGTCCTGCAGGAGAAATGATTGAAAAAAGTTAAAAGTATTATGTTATTAAAGAAGTATACTAGATGAACTAATTCAAAATTATAAAAAAAGTTTTTTTTAAAAGGATATTTACTATTTTCTTTACTAAACATGCAAAATTTTAATATTCAAAGTTATCGATGAAAAATATGAAATGTTAAATTCAATTTAACATACTTTCTCTTTCAAATTATAAGGTAACTAAAAGCATTTGTTTAACATTACAATTAATTAAAATAAAATATATTAATCTGCTGCCAATCGACTTTTCCTCAATGCAGCTAGAAAAATGAACGTTATCAGAAAAAACGAAAATAAATCCTCGTGATAAAATTATTAAATAAATTCGAAGCATCGCAAGAAAAGTATAGCCATAATGTACGTATATATAAAATCCGTTCTAATTTTTTTCGGCTTATTGTTTGCCTCCCTATAGCTTCGGCTATTTCTGGCTCGAGCGCAGATCTTTTTACTATATATGCGGCGTACTCGTATGTGTGTGTGTACACGTCAGTCATCGCCCGCGTTATATAATTAACCTCTTTGGTAATGCAGTTCGCGGATACACGTTGATTATCCTAAAATCGAAATACAAAATGTAAATGTATGTGAAATGTTTTGTCATTGGCTCTGTTGTGGCTAGTTTATTTTCTAATTGAATGGAAACTCGCGAACAATGGGAATCGTTCAATGAACAGTGAACTTCTTTCGATGATGCTTTTTATATTTCGCTCGATCAATACGTTACACGATGCACATCAACTTGTAAAGTAGGTCAAAATAACGACCATGCTACATTACACGTTGGAAAATATAACGAAAGAAAAGAAGAATCCCGAAAATACGGTTTCTGAAATTTTATATTCGCGTATCATGTGCAGTTTCACCGCTGGCAAAAATCAACGAAACTTCCTAAGTTTCCGAAGACTTTGTATGTACGTATACGGGCGACTCCAGGATTAAACGAAGCGCGTCGACTCAGATTGAAACCGCGGATCAATATTGCAGATTGGTAACCAAGTTACTAAAGTAGGTAACTTTGCATCGCCGAGCTCTGGCCCCTGCCTCCCCCTTCAACTGATCAAGATAAAGTCCGTAATCGCGGAAAAACGTATATTGCCCCCCGTCGTGCACGCACGCGTTATTGTGGTTGGCAATTTCCGACCAGCGAAATAAAGTCAAAGCTGCTTTCTTATGAAAAAAAAAAAAATCAGAACGTAGGGGAGAATTTTCACTATATGCCTATCATTTTCACGAGCTCCATAGGTACACTATCTAAAAAGAGTGATAACGCTATTTCATGAACACGGTAATCGTCAGTTTGATTATACACACGGAAATAAATTCAGAAGTTGCGTGGAAAAATAACTTAGAATAATTTTCATTGTTAAATTTTGCATTAAAAATTTTAAAAGTGATGATTCGCGTGTTCTAAAATAAATTTGCATGGTACTATGGTAGAATTTGATTACAATGATTATTTAAAAAACCATAAAGTAATTATAAATACTTCTTTAATCAACTTCTCAATTACTTTTAATTAATTTCTAATTTAAAGTACTACACAATTTACTTACATCAAAAATATATAAGTAGATATTGATTTTTAAAAGCAAAATTTACCTAAATTTCGGAGCAGGGCTTGACTAAGCTAAGTAAAGTTTAATAAAGATTTTATAGTTTCACATTTGAGCGCAAAACAGAGATTTTTAGTACACGATTTTTTAGCTTACTAATATGCAAGTGTTAACAGCTTTCAAACAAATTTCAAACTCCTCTCTTTAGCTTTGAATGACATTTTAAGGTTATGTTCGGTCCACGCTTTCGAAGAATGGAAATTCTACTTTTCTAAAGATAGTTTTAACTTTCTCTCGAAATTTTTAGCGTGTCTGAAACAGAGATTCTAAAATGTGTACTTATATCCGTACATGAAAGTGCAAAACAGAAAAAAGCCGCGCTATCACGAAAAAAAAACAAAATAAAACGCTAAAATTCCTGTTTTAAACACGCTAAAATAGCATTTCGAAAACAAGTTAAAACTACCTTTAGAAATGGAGAACTCTATTTTAAGTACGGACGTCGAGGCGGGATTGAAAAGGTGCTTTACTTTTTTTTTAGAATTGTTATAACCTGCAATAGATAGAAATGTAGAAAGCAAAAAGCCTTCAATTTTATTTAAAATAACCATACATATTATTTTTTGCATGATGAAGTCTTTGTATCCATAAACACTGCTTGTAAAAAACAACAAAGCTGGACAAGAAATAGAAATCATGGATTACAAATTTTTGGCAAAATTTAGGGTCGAAGAGAAAATCTCCTCTAACTCACTCGCCGTAGCCTTGCTTGCATATATATGTGCGCTGCAGAGCAGAATATCCGCGTGCATATACAGGTGTACGTCGTAAAACCGGCAACTTTATATTCCCGAATAGATCGCGAGCGAGCTGATAAGTGCAGCAGCGGCAGCAGACGGGAGCTCGCGAAGGATGAAAAATATCTATACCTTCTGCTCCTTTCTTCCTAGTCCGCGAGCTGCTGGCTCGCTTTGCTCCTCTTTCTCTGTTCTTCCCTCTCTCGTCTTTAAGATTGTACTCGCTGTACAGTCCGTGTTAAAACTTTGGTTTATTTTACTCAAAATAATTTGTTGTACAAAGTATTTTTTATTTGTGGAGTTGAGGGAACGGGAAATATACCGACCCAATTTCAATATTATCGGTTTTTCACTAGTATGAATATTTGGAAGAAGAGCCTTTTCATACCCTCCGGGTTCATACTAAAACTCTTCAGTTAATTATTAAGGATTTTCATTATTATTTATATAGGAGAAATAATAAATTGGAAAATGTTCATCTATTTAACTAAAGCTGTATATTTTTCAATACGTACGTTTTTCTTCTATATATAATAATAAAAACTTTTGAAAATTTAACTGAAGATTTCTGGTACGAATAATAAGGAGGGCATAGAAAGGCGCCTTTGCAAAATATTTATTTATTTATTTATTTTAGTAACGTTGTCGATAAGGTAGAAATCAGGTCGGTATTTTACACGCGCTTTATTTTTAGTAATTTCGTCGAATGGACCAAAATTTGTGAATACTTTGCAGTGACAAGAAATAATGAATCTTCTTTAACAATTGATCAACGCAACTTTTATTACCTTTTAACAATTTTCTATCGATTCATTAACCCCAAATTAGAAAAAACTATTTTCCACACTGCATCACCATCATTGTCACTTAAAAACCTAACTTTTGACCAACGCCTTACCACTAAGGTAAAGTACCCAATATTTTGACACTTTTTGAAACGAAAATACAAAATCAGTGTTTGTAGAGCCCAAAATCAAAAATTTTCCAATATCTTTAATCTAATCATTATTTCGGCATGTTTTGCTGTAATTAGTACAAGAAAAAAGACTCTTACATACTTTCTGATACTAAAAAAGTAAGCTTAAAAATTCAACTAAATGCCGCAGTAGTTGAACATCATACGTCAAGCTGGTCCCAGTACTTGGACATAGTTAGGACCCAGTAGTTGGACGTATGAATTAAATGTGTCCCACTACTGGGTTTAGAATAAAGAAGTGGAAGTAAACTTGGACAATACATTCGGCATACACAATTCTCAACCTAACCTCAAAATATTATATCTGTATTTATAACATATTTAAGGCGTATATTGGCATAATATTTGTTTAATAATATATTTAATATCATAAAGTATGCCAATAAATGGCAATGAGTACAAGTTTTTATCATCTTTCACCAGTAATTGTAACTTTTGTCACTGTCCAAGTACTGGTCCCAATTTTCGTTTTGTCCAAGTACTGGGTACTTTACCTTATACCAAAACCTCAAATCGTCCTCACGCTTGTTTGCCTCTCGCGCCTTACCTCCGCTTCGTCTCCGCTTCACCTCCGCTACAAGAGGTGTCCATCTACGTTTCCTCGTCCCCCATCTTCTTTCCTTCGCTCTGCGTTTCCTTCTTTTTTTTTTCCTTGTGCATCCAGCGGCCGCGCGCATCAGCTACCGAGTTGAGAGAGAAGAGGAGCGAGCCGAGCCGCGCCCGATGTATAATTACGCGGAGCGCGCGATCGTCGGGACCCGAGCGGCTTGCGCGTACATAATTGACGGTTATCGAGAGCCGGCGCGGGACCATCGACGACGTTGATTCAGCAGCTGGTCTCGGGCGCGCGCTTTTTTTTTTGCTTTTTCGATACGGGGGAATTATCGTCTCGCGACGCCAGTGGCAACGAGGAAGAATTCGATTGGATCCCGCTTTCGAGCGAAATTTACGATGGCTAATGCGCCCTGTTGGTCCCGCGTGTGTATACTATGTTTGATTCATTTGGCGTGGATGGAGGCAGGCATGGGTAGGTAGCTGGATACGTTTATCCAGATAATGGCGTAGATAAGAAGAGAAGGTTTTTATTAAAGGAATATCTGGATTTGATAAGGGTATTTAGTTGTGTTTAGGTAAAATAAGACTTATGGAACGATTTAAAATTGACAGATGTACAATTGATAACGTTTATCTAGTTATCTGTGACTAAAAACATCTAGATACATGTTTGTACAGATAATGTACAAATGCGTTATCTAGATAAAATATGTAATAATAAGAAGATGAATAAATGTATCTAATTTGATCTAAATAACACGTTCTCTATAACCATATATTTTCCAGAGTAATGTTCTACGTTATTTAGATAAACTTTTCTTGGATAAATAGATAGTAAAAGTTAATTTTTATCTAATTACTGCCCATTTAATGTAACCATAAGATATAATCAGTGCACTTTATTATCTGTATTTGACTTTACCTAGGTAAATTCTTTTAAAGAGATTGTTCAGAAAAAGTTTTGTTAAAGCAAACATTCAAAGCAAATATTTTTAAACTCTCACAAATACTTATGTAAAACAGAAAAAATATTATCTAAAATTATCGATAAACAATTGTCTTTTGTTTGTATTAAAATATAACCACTTTGTCCATGACTGGATGGAGCCGACTACAAAGTAGAGATATCCAATTAGCGAACAATGATACAATCGTGCAAGTATAACAATTGCAGCAAGGACAATTGCCTGCACCGCTGTTATGTATACCGCCTCTTTTAATACCCCCGATGCGGCTCGCACAAGTGAATCTTGACGCGAAATATATAAAATATGCGCGCATCGGAGCGAAATAATTAATAATCATTGACACGAATCGTCCGATGTATATGCGCACGAACGTCAATTTTGATAGGTTATTAATACAACGGCAGCTGAATTCTCTGGCTTGCTGCTGCTGACGCTCGTAATATATTAATAGCACGGAGAGCTTTGACGGTTTCATCAATCGTCTCTCCCTCTCTGTGCCTTGTGTGTGTGCGTGCATGCGATAGATAGATCCACTGGCTTGTTAAAACGCGAGTGCAGTCGGTGTTCATCCCCTTTTCCTTGCATCGACATCACTTGCTTTATTCCGTTCCACTTTCCTTTGGTATTATACGAAATTCATCGTCGAACGCGTGCAGGCCGTGAGTTGCATCGCGTTTACCGCGTTAGCTAATTTAAACTCGGCTTGATTGTTTCTCTTTTCTCGGGTATAAACAGTTTGCGATGAGTTTTTCTTTTTTAGTGAAGAATGTATAATCAATTTAGACGTGGGGGGAAATGGTGTTTATTCTATCGTAATTTCGCTTTGAATGTAAACTGACATTGTCAAAATAGATATCTTTAAAGAAAAGTTGCAACATACTAGAGATCTAAGATACAAGCTGGGCGATGGTTTTTTTAATGAAAATTTGATTTTTGCGTTTATGAAAACGCTAAGAAAATATTTTCTAATATCTTTTGTGTAGCACCTACGCCTGATAAGTTGTCGTACATATTGCGGAAAAATGCTTTGTCTTGATATTTAAGTATCAAGATATTTAGTATTAACTATCAAGATACCAATATCAAGTACCGACATACTAATATCAAATATCGAGGTACCAGTACCTATCAAGCATCAAAAGACTAATTCCTAATTCCTAGTATCAAGATACTAAAATTTACTATAACGATACAAGATAGTAATATCAAGCACCAAGTGACTATTACCTAGTATCGACATACTAAAATTTTGTATCGAAATACTAATGTCTAGTATGCATCAGATACTAATATAGTATCTAGATTATACGGATGTATGAAAATATTATATTCGCAATTTTTAATAGAATTTTATTTGCGCTATCTGCATGACTAAAAAAGAGCTTTGAAATTGTCAGGGTCTTAAAAAAATGAATTATAAAAATACCTAATAAACTTTGTGCCAATTTTGAAATTTCGTATCTAATTTTTTTTCATAAAAGGAATGATATAAATTATTCTACAATACAATAGACTCTTAAATTGTCTTACTAAACTTTCTTGCATCTAAAAGGGAAATATTCACTGCTACAAAGTTTACTGGCTTGAATAAGGAACACATTTATACAAATTTACCTGTTCAGATATTTGTTGTTATCAAAGTTGCAGAGACATCTGCAAATGTTTCATCCTAACAGCAGAATCATGTTATTTTATTTGGCAATTTATGTCTAAGAAAGTTACCTGCGGAGATCCAAGGACCTTACAATTTGAGACTAAATTAATAATCGATCACTCGCAGTATAATTTTTAGTCTAGTCCGACCATTAGACTCCAGCTTCGAAAAAAATAGAAACCTCTCTCTCAGCAACCCGAATTTGCATTTCCGTGGAGAATCACCCATATATCGATGCCCGCGGTATAACGAGCAGGATCGTCTATAAACCTTAGGCCCCGTCTTTTTACCTCGTTTCTGGCTAACGGTTTGTGTTGCCGCTCCGTATAATGGCCACTATAGTTCGCCAGCGGTATATATATGTACATAAAATGGGGAGGGGTGGAGCTAGCTACCTTGCACACAAGAAACACCGAGAGACATTGGTAACCCAGTGGACTGGTCGAAAGCCGAAAAGCGACTAATTATATTCTTATCACGCGTCGAGCCTCGATCGCCAGATCGGCTCGTGACTCTTGTCTTTTCTATATTTCTCCTTTTTCTCTCTTGTCCGTCTCTTGTGCAAGGCACCGATTCGACGACTTTTGACCTAGTCTTTTTCTTTCTTTCTTCTATCTACCTGCATGTACACACACACACATGTTCGATGTCATCCTTCGATTCTAGCTTTGCGATGTGTATATATGCCTGCGATGCTTCGCGGAGTCCAGGTGAGATTTCGCCGTGGATAGCAGCTCGCAATCATCGTAATTACGCGCTCGTTATTTCATTTTTAGCTTCTTGCCTTCGGAAAAACTCGCGGGCAATTGTGTGGTCTTTTTTCTGTTTCTTTCTTTTTTTGCTCAAGGTGCAGTTTGTTGTAACGTCGGCTGGCAGGAGACCTCGAGTAAAGGTTAAGGCTGCGGACGTTGAGCGCTGACGAGCGATGTAAAACGATAGTTTTTGCTGGTTCAATTCGTGGCTTAACACCTTTTAGGTAGTTTTTTTTTCGAATGTGTGCGAGCGAGTTCAATACCTGATTGCCTATAATGAAAGGCTGTCTTAAAATTTAGGTAGATTTGACAAAAGCTTAATCTCTTTGTTTAGGATTTTAAAAGACATTGTTCGGTCCGCGCTCCAAAAAAGTTATTCTGTTTCATTATTTCTCTTTGTGTTAACTTACTTTTCATTTTTTGTACTGAAAAGATCAACATCAGAACATAAACTATTGACTATATTTAAATTTTTTTCTTTTTATATAGTTTTATCCATCAGTCATTATCAAAAAACGTGATGTTTAAGGCATTTTCATCAGTCAAATGAAACCTAAATTGTTTTGAGGAAGTAGAAGAGGATTTTTGAAATTCTGTCAACAGTTTATTTTGTTGACCAATCAAGGAAGTGGCTCAATTTTTTTCAGAGCTTTTCCTCAAATTGCTATGCACAAGTGATACTTTGAAAACTGGTCGTATTCGTTTAAAGAAATCGCATTTAATCAATACCTCTGCAAATAAACGATATCTTGAGCTAAAAATTTATATAGAACCTATTAATATCATCCTACATAAGCTTTCAAAATTTTAGCTCATAAGACTGAACAATATAAAAAGTTTGTCCTTTCACCATACTACTACCTTAAGTAACTCAATACATTAGAACTATTCCAAACCCGTATTTCATTCTACATCAGATTCCACATCATAACTATTAAGAAACCCGTGTCCATCTGCCAAACAGACTAGCCGGCTCTTCCAAGCCGCAATTTCCGACCTCTCAAGAAATATTCAATTCGCCTTTAATAATTCGGGAATCGTTCCAAATTCGAGGTTAGCTCCCACCCCCACCCCCCCAACATACATAAAACTAAAATTACAGCGCGAACCGCGCCACCGTCGCTCGTTCCAACGTCCCACACGGCGTACACACTCACACACACATGTGTATAATACCCCGATTATCGCTCGCATCACACGTGTGCCCGCCTCAAAGACAGCGCCTCGAGGTTAGAATCGCATGATGCAACGTAATTCATCATTCCTCTTCTTCCCTCCCCTTTGTCCCGCAGCCCGCAAAAGCCGCGAGTTTTAGTATATAAATCATACAAATGCTAATGCACCCGTTGTTGGGGGGAATAATCAAAGAATTCGCGCGCGAGAGAGAGAGAAAGAGGGACCTCGGATTTATGCAGCGGCGCGCGAATCGCTAATTGCGCGCGCTCGCGGTTGAGGTTATGTAAAGCCGCGCGGATATACTCGTGTTCGCCGGCGCGGTGACAGCCGCGTCTGACGCGGTGGAAAATATCGATGACATTATGCGCGTCGCGCAAGTGGGAAAAAAGATCGCCGAGCAAGTGGGAAATGAGAATTCAAGGTTTCGTGCTGGCCATTATATCGAGGTGTGTGTGTGGAGAGAACGTTATGAGAAGTTGGAACGTGTGGCCGATGATGATGTCTCGTGAGTGTGTATATGTGTGTGTGTTTCGACTTCATTAGCTGTAAGCTTAGTAATCGCAGCTGAGAGGAGTACTTCTTATTTTGGTTGTATCTTGTATCTTGAAAATTGTT
The DNA here is from genome assembly GCA_949152435.1 of Gastracanthus pulcherrimus. Taxonomy (NCBI): domain Eukaryota; kingdom Metazoa; phylum Arthropoda; class Insecta; order Hymenoptera; family Pteromalidae; genus Gastracanthus; species Gastracanthus pulcherrimus. The sequence goes on from OX424572.1 coordinate 9,908,936, forward strand.
TGTTGTAGGTGAAGTTATCGGTCTCCATGAGTTAGACAAGTTTATCTCGTTAGTCTATCACTATAGTGATGGTGTTGTGTTTTGTTTAAAGCCTTCAAGTGAGCGTATAAGTCAATATTAGAAACATTTAAGTAATGGGGAGAGAAGATGTCAGTGGAAAAATTCGGTCTAAATGATAGAGCTGAAACTAATAATAATAAGAAATTTAATGTAATAATTGTGGACTAAATTTTCGTTTGATGCACCAGCTAGGGATGTTTGTTTGACCTCGACAGTAGAAAGATAGGCATTCTTTGGATCACGTTTCTTACTTTTAGTAAACATTTTTACTAGATGTAAGAAGCATATACAACAATAAGAAATATTTAAGAAAATAAGGACAGAAAACATTACTTCTTTCGTGTGATCGTGTGACATTTTGTGGTTATGTCTTGACAGAAAAATAAATAAAAGAATTACTTGGAATAAGAAAAATACTTCTTTGAAAAAATATTATTAGATACTCTTATTGCAAAGAAAAGTTCTTCTTCGATTTGTTGCATTTAGTTTAAAAAAAAAGAATTACGTATAAAAATATGAATGTTTAAGTGCATGAATTTGCTAGGTTGTTTGACCTTCATAAAATTTCACGTAAGCTTCCTCTTTACCTTCGCAGAATTGGCGTAGGCTCTCAAGAGAGCGATGCGAAAAAAATTGTCTACAATTTGCATTCGCTGCATTTTACTTAACAAAGTTTCAAGGACTCGCCTCGCTCAAGTTCCCTCAATTGACGCAAAATGACCCATATACCAAACGGATTTATAGAGTTTGCTCTATAAATACGCTCTGCCCTGGGGAACAGCGTTCGAAGTTGCTCGAGGATTCACTCTACTAGAGCGAAAAACTATATGTTGTACGTATTCCAACGTTTTTTCAAAATTACGATTCACCGGAAATTACAGCTATCGCGCTTCATCAGATTGACGGGTACAGTTTTCTTCTTGTGAAAAAAGTCATAATCGTGGTTAGGATCGCTGATCTTTTTTATTTCCCCAATGCTGCGCTTTTTCGCGCTTCGAAATAAGTTGCTATTTCATTTTTAAAAGCTATCCGCGATACCGTTGAAACTGTTTCTAGTCCACTGAGTGGTCGTTTGATTTTCATCTTTCTCGATTTTTGCCGTATTAAAAAAGGGAGGAAAAAAAAGAGCGGAAAAATACAGCGCGTAATCGGCTACTGCATATTACATACTTAGCGATCCAGTTATTCCGGAATGTGAGTTACGTATGTGAAAACGCACACGCGCTCGATCGCAAATCTCTAACTTCCTTCAAGTTTAATTTCACTTTACGAGAGATAAAATGTATGTGCCCTGAGCAACGAGAGGGACTGATTCACTCTGAGTTTACGAATACCGGTAATCAAAGTCCGTGGAGTTTGTCTAATCACTAAACGGCTCTCTAACCTTAAGAGAATCAAAAGGATCGATGTAGTACACATGCAGTGGACGAAAATGAAAAATAGAATGTACCTAAATGCTCATTGATTTTACCTAAAATAAAAGGTTCAACTTTCTTGTACGAGTGATGTTCACATAACCGCCATATTTTCATTTATAATATTGTCAAAATGTCATCGTGTGTACTTCCAAAAATGACAAAAACAATTAGTATCAGACGTGACCTACTTTTAGTTACAACTTAATATTTCTCTTTCACATTATCTGTGTAAAAAGCTAACGTAGGATATTTCGTATAAAATATGATGCCAAGAAAGTGTCATTTAAATAGAAGATAAAATTTATTGCAATTGAACACGCACTTAAACTTGAATTTAAAGTCCGTAGACTGCAGTAATGATTCATCTATTTTAAAACTTTGAATTATTATCACAACGAATTAATTTGGTTTCTGTTGCTTTATTGACTCTTAATAGCGTGAAATGATGTGTTTTCTTTGGATTACTTAACATATTCAATTATTGATCTAATTGATATTGTACAAAACGATAAACCTTAATTAAGCACGAAACATGACAGTTTTGTAAAAACCATCCATATGCAAGATACAGATATCAAAATTACTAAAATTCTTTTCATGTAGATCTTCTATACCATAACTGATAAATCTGAATTTATTCTATGCAATCTTCTTAATCTTAATATATCTAGATAAACTTTAAAGTATTTATCATATGAATTTTATGAGTCTTAATGTTTGAAGTAATTTCTTAAATTATTGACACTATAGCATTGAATAATTATTCTCCATTCGTATTAAATTATGAATGCTATAATTTAAATTGTGAAAAAAACTATGAATGCTATATTTAAATTGTGGTTATATACTATGAATGCTATGTTTAGCTAAACAACTTGTGATTATGAACTACGGTAGCTAATTAAATTGCAAGGAATACTCCCTTTTTATAGAATTACGTTTTAAGGTCATGTTCGGCCCGTGCACCTAAAAAATTAAATTCTTATTTATTTTTAGATACACGCACAATATTTGGATAGGTACAATACTCTACTTTACTAAGCGCCAATCTCTGCAACCACACATAACCTCAACATATAATATTAAACAAACTTAGGTACTTACCCCTTTTCCCCATGCAATTTCGACTTCCTTTTTGTAGCAAAAACGTTATTCAACGTACAAAAAATCCATTCCATCTCTGTATTTCTCGGCATCAATAGCGGCGGCGACAAGCTTTGCAATCTCCTCGTCGGAATCATTAATTGCGCGTGTGCGAGCCTTGACCCTCGACTGCATCACATGGAACCTCGGGATCGGTCACTTTTTCCCTCTCGTCACCGCTGATGCATCTAATCGTGCGGCACGGTTCACCTCCGCGAGCCGCTGCAAAAACGGTGCAAAAATTCTGCGATTGCGTTTCGCAATTCCGCGCGCGCACATGTGCAGTGCTCGTTTAGTGTCCGGCATTGTCCTTGTGCAGAAGCACGTCACGATTTCAGCTTCTCGTGTGTAAACATTCCGTCGTGGTTTATTATGAAGTGAGCGATGAGCGGGAGATTGTTATTATGTAGGGAGGGCGGATTGGAGCTGAGAGCCTAGCGGCCAGTGTGTGAATTAATAAATTGTATGCTTGTTGTGTATAGGTACTTTTTTGGTAGGTTGTGAAGGTTTTGATCTTTTATGGGAATCCTACGTGGGTTTTGAGGAAAGGGATGTGTTTCGTGTTTAACGGTTCGAAAGGGCATATTTGAAGCATAACGATTACATACGTTATACATGTTTTAAGGTTATTTTAGGTACTAACTTAGAAGTCATAAAATATTATAAAACAGTTTAAAATTTTGATTCAACGTCAACTTGCTAATGCTAGTTAACGTTAGTTTATTATTTTTATAACTACCTGACAAAGCAGTTGAATTATAGGGTTTTCGGGAGCGCGGACCGATCATAACCTTAAACATGCCATATGAAACCCTCAAAAACTTTTGTGTCAGCTGTATTTTCAGTACACTTTTATATCTTGTGTATAAAAACAGCTTAAACGACCTGTTATATTAAGTGTAAAGTCGTGCATTTTAGTACATTTTACTTTTTCTTACTTTGCATGTGGTTAGTTTAGTTAGTAGAATGTTTCAGTATTTAATATTCGAAACTTATGCTTCCAAGTTTTGCAATGCCCAATTGTGCACTCTCTGTAAAACATCAATAAAAGATGAACTTATCACTCGACCAAGTTGCTTTATGTACCTAGGAAACAATCAATTAAAGTAAGCCAAACAGACCAATCTCTTTAATATATCAGCGATATATATTCCAACGGCGTGTCCGTCATCTTATGCACGCTATACCTTCATTAATGATTGTTTTTTCCTAAATGAATATTGATCGTTATGACTCTCACTCAATCTTTACTTCCTTAAAACCTTCGACTTACGACACCATTTGCTCCTTCATCAATTACCACGACCTTCGAAATCATCAAAACCACATCGCCAAAAGGACGCATATAAGTATCAATGTCACGTGCAGTGCAGTTTAACATACAATCGCGATATCGCGAAAAATCGTCAAAAATTTTTCACGGCCTCCTCGGCACTGGATCAAGGCGTTCTTCCTCCTTTATACCTCCTCTCTCTTTCTCCCGCGCCACGTAAAGGTATACCTATATACTGCATATATACACATGCCCGTACATGTCGGAATAGGCCGAGCGAACGGGACTCGATTCGAGTTCAGCGCCGGCTATGTGTGTTCTCGCGCATATAGGTACAACGTCCGTGTGCCTCGTTTTTCCGCCTACTTTTTCTACCTATGGGCTGTGCTCGCGCGCACGCGCGGCTCGTCCTCTTTTTCTCCCCGTCGTTTCTTCGGCTGCAAAAGCGTTTTACGAATTTCGTGGCCTTTTTGTGGGTAGATTTGTAGGGATCATTTGTATGGTTGCAGAAGTATTTTTCTTTATTTACAGGAGGCGTTGCATACGACAATAACCTGTATTGAATTTAATTTTGGGCCAAAGAAAGACCAGAAATTATAGTATCATAATATTTTTAATCTTATATTACCTTGCACAGTTGCAAAAAAGCTGATTGGAGAATAATTATATAATAGATATTGAGTATATTTTAATAGTTAATACTTGATGTTAACATTTGAGTAAAACTGTAAACGATAACTTTTGAACAACAATATACTGGTTCATGTTTTATAACATTATATATTGATGTGAAAGAAATCAATAACGAATTGATATGATCGCAAGACTAATATTTGTAGCTAAGAGAGTAATAATAACTACCCTGATAAATACTATTTCTGTAAAAGAGTCTAGAAAGAATGTAACAAAATGTAAGAAAGTATAAATAATGGTCGTAATTCAGACTTCTTTATTAACTTTTATACAGTTTTTTCACACTAAATATCATAAAGTTATCATAAAATCATTGATTCTATTATTATTTTTTTAATTTTTGTCACCATTGTCAATTGTTCATAATTTTTTTACATTAATTAATATTTATTACAAAACAGAGCTTATATATGGACCTCAGAATACCTACGTAAAAATTTTGCATTAACACCAGCGGGGGTCACTGTCATTCCACGCAATTGCAATGTTATACAAAAAATTTGAGCAAACAATGAGAGAAGAATATCTTTACTGTAAGTGAGTTAATGCATCTTAAGTATTATGAAAATGCATCGCATCTTAAGGGGACGCCGGATATCTCTGTCCTTGTCTAATTGAGTTTTCATTCATAATTTTAAGAGAAATCATATTTTTCTTTAAATAATAGTTGTCCCCGCTTCGTTTTATAGTAATCTACATATATATCCAAGCTGGGTTCATATGATTGTTTTGTTTTCGAGAAAACTTTGACACACTAAAAGGGCCAACTACATGGAGATTAACCTTTACATACTAAGTTTGTCAAAGTTTTCTCGAAAACAAAATAATCATATGAAACCAGCTTGGACATATAAGTAGGTTACTGTAAAACAAATTGAGGACAGCTATTATTTTGTCATTAAACAATTAACTTTGTAAATAAATAACGAAATACGTGTGTAGGATAGTAGGAATCTACTGTCGGTATCCGACGTCTCCTTAAATAAGATTCGTTAACTATTAAGAGATCTTAGGTTACAGATTTTCAAAGTCGATAAGTATAACTAACTGTAAACGAATATTCAGTTCGCTGTATTAGCTGACTATAATTAACAGTTAAGTAATTTATTAGGTATAATGAAACTCTTCTCTTAGTGAACCAAGACAGAATTACATTTTCGTCAGAGTCGCTAGTTTAAAAACTTTAGAAGATTGAAATTAGAATTCGCTTCGTAGCAGTTTTGGCAAAAAACTTTCTTAATTAAACAAGGAAATGCATCTTTATGTATTGTAACAAATATTTAATAAATTAACAGTGGTTACTTTTAGATCTTATTTGAGTAATGAATTTTTACAACTAATTCTGACTCATAACAAATTTCTGTAAATAAAAACGTAAGGTCATTTTCTTTTAAATTGTGTAATATTTACTAGAATAACGCACATTCGTATTAATAACACCTTAAAAACAAGATACCATAATTCTGAGAACAGGTTCTAGGCTTCATTTCAAGCTACCAGAATATCAAAAAAATATCTCGTTTACTTGTCAATAAGATTTTCTAAAAATCCAGAATTTTGAGCAGTCGCCGTCTAGTTTTGGGTGGGTCCGATGCTTCGACTGTCAGTTGTACATTCAACTTAAAGATTCGAATTTGGCATTTGCTAATTCGAACATTTGACGTGTTGCGGTTTACAATCATGTGCATGAACATCAACGCGTCGAATATTTGAATTAGTTCGAAAAAAATATATTAACTGAATTTAGCCATCGACAGGAGATAACCGAATAATAAACTCAAACTATCATCTCATAGAATTTGTAAATTATACAGGCCATAAAATTAAAAATAAGTGTATCATTTCGACAATAGTCAAGCCCAGCATTCAAAATAGCATGAAAAATAACAGCTGTCGTTTACTAATGAAATATTCTTCTATAAAAATGAAAATAACACCACACTATTTCCTTTCGATTAAATGAAACATTAATAACGTAATTCGCCGATTTGGACAGCAGTTGATCCCTATATATACTTCCTAAAAACATTTCGTTCACATTGAACTTCTAAATCTGCAGAATACATTGCAATTCGAGTACAATACGATTGAATCCCAGTTACACACCCCACCCCTCGTTTCTCGAGCCCAACCTTCATCCTTCTCCCCCATCTCCCAGCATCCTATCAATATTACAAAACCGAATCACACTCAAGCCAAAGCTCTCCATAATTACCCCCCGAGCTCAGCCACCCCCACCCATGTACATTCTCTCCTCTCCTTTTGCACCACAGCGCAGCACACACCCGAGGCGACGCGGGGAGCGAGGCTTCTGCTTGTGCGACCTTGAATTCACGCGCACGCACACGCGCGATCCTCCCGCTGACGAGTGTATATACACAAGTAGGTGTGGAGTGCGAGTCGGCGGAGGCGGCGCATGCGTGAGGAGGAGCGACGCGCAAGGAGTCGATCAGCCGCTCGCGGCCGGCTGGCTGGCTTGCTGCTGTTCCCGGGCTCGGCGCGAGGCGCCGGTGATACGAGCGAGAACGAGCTCGATGAGACGCGGGGGGGTTCATTTGTTAGATGGTTTTTTTTTATAGAGTTGCTGAGTGTTTTGGATTTTGAAAGTTTGGATTTACGCAGATTAGAAGTAAATAGTTTTGAGAAAGGTCGAGAACGAATGTGCGAATACTCGAAGCAGATATTTAGACTACTAAATGAATGATTTTTAGAATGAGATCGATGATAAATGGAATAATTATTAGTCAACCAAATTAAAGTAATACTGCTTGTTTTTACACTGGAATAACAATTTTCTAATAGTTACACGTTTTCTCTATCGTATGTCTATTTATTTAATTCTGATGAATGATTTTTCTACATATGTGTGTGTATGTGCGCGCGCGCGCGCGTGTGTGTGTGTGTGTGTGTGTGTGTACACAGAGAGAATTTTCTGATAAAAATTACCGTAAAAATCATTGTAAACGTGGGATATTCTGACTTCATGGGAAAAAATACCCTACTGAACGGTAAAATTTACCGTGCTGAATGGTAAAATTTATAATGAATAACGTTAATTTTTACCGTTCAGTAGGGTAATTTCCCCCCTGAAGACAGAATATCCCACGTTTACAATGATTTTCACGGTAATTTTTATCAGAAAATTCTCTCTGTGTAGAATTCGCTTTTGGGAGGATTTATTTGTGGTATTTTTTTATGGGGAATATATACAGGGATATAAATGTTATGGTGGATTTAGTTTATTTTAGTAAACGGGGTCCACCGCACGACATTTTTTTCTATTAGACCTATACGCATTTCTTGTGAATTCGAATTTAGCGCTCGTGCTTGGCGACCAATTGCGATTGATACGTTTGAAATGGTTATGAGATGGCGCGAGATTTTTTTTTAGTATAGGATTGCTGTGAAAACGTGTGCAAATTTAATGGACACTCGACATTCTGTGCGAAAACGTAATTTAACTTGAAGCTTATACTAATCGAATATTTTGGTACCAATCAGGTTCGCCACTCAAAACAGATTTCAAATCAATAGAATTATTGACATATAAAGTTACTTTTCGAGTAGTTTAATACCTTTTCTATCAGACGACAACTTTCAGATTTTCTTTTTGTTTCTTTAATATAATTGAATATGGACACTCAAAATATTTCTGGATTCGTTATTTATATATAATATTATACTTCAGGTAAGTTAAATACATGCGACCCAGGATTCCGATCAGGCGCATATATATTAATTTAAATCTTCATAAAATGCATCATAAAAATCGTTAAAAAATTAAAATTAAATTCTATTTGAAAATCTTTAACAAGTTCCTTTATTTACATATTTTTTACCATATTACTTAATTATATAATTATATTTATACAAAATACGAATTTACCGATTTTGTTCAAGTTATTTTTCTGTAAATTAGAGAAAAACGAACAACTATTTTTTTAGTAGTTCAAATGATTATTTGAGTCTGCATTATTCGACTGTTACTAATTGATAAAAACGAAAAGAGAAATTATAAAATAAAAATAGAGGTTTATTATAAAAATTCCTTGCATATTAAAGTTAGATTATGTAATAAATTCTGACCTATTTTCACACATCTTTCATTATACTTGACTTTGAAAAATGAAAAGTCATTATAAATTTGAATTTTGGTAAAAATTGGCAGTGATCCATCTTCTGTTTATTAAAAATACAATACATAAATTATATTTATTTTACATGAGAATTATCATCAAGATCAACTTGCGAATTTATTGTACATATCGTCATGCTGTTACAATTATTAACAAACACACATTCAACGAACACAAATCATACACACTCTCTAATAATTTCAAATCCCCGCAGTCTTTCAAAAATCACCCTTCCAAAATCTTCCATCAAATCGATCGAAACTTGAATCTCTCGCAATCAGTGCAATACTCTCTGCACTCGCATACACACACTCAGATTCAACATGCACCTCCAGCAACCAAACACTCTTCCACACAGCGCATAAAAGACAAGCCAACGACTCTGAATATTCCCCTGATTGCACATAACTCCCGCGAAATCTCGCTAATTCAACCCCTTCGAGCGTCTAGTCTACCCCCTGCCATTTCCTTCTCGTCCCCGTTTCACGACGGCGCGTATCGACTTTTCTCTCTCTCTCTCTCTCTCTTGCCTCTGACGCGCGTGAGCTTTTTCTCCTCCCCCCCTCGTCGCTTCTTCTTCTTCTTCTTCTTCCGCAGGACGGCGGCGGCGACGGCGGTGCTTTTCACTTTCGCGTCGCGGTGCGGGGTATAACGCGCTCGGGATTTTATACGCGCGCCCCCTCCGTCACTTTCGATTTTAGCCCTTTGGCGGGGCGCGCGCCAGGATATTTGCCCTTGCGCCCGAGTGCACGCAGGTATATACGTGTGTGTCGGGGTGCGGCCGTACTGGCAAAGAGCTGCGGAAAGTGAACTTTGTTGCAAGGGGATGACGGAGGCTCTGTTCTTGTATAATGCAGTTTTTGCTTTTTTATTTGTTTGCTTATGAATTTATTTTTTGGTTTTTATTTATTTGTTTGTTTGTTTATATGTTTATTTGATGCAAAAGTTAGAGTTGCCCCCGCTTATTCTAAAAGGAAGAATTGTTTTGTGTGCTAAGAGGTGTGATAGTAAATTAAAAATTCAAATATTCCGCCTTGAATTTTACCGACGGAAAAGTGAATAACCGACTGAAATTATAAAGATACGTAGCTTTAATTAATGAAATAATACTTTTATTTATGTATTCAGTCGAAAAATCTATATCTAGTCGATAATTCAGAAAATTGACTTGAACGGTACCGACGGAGTAAAAATCGACCTGTTCGTATAGTACAGACAACTCGAATTCCTTGTCCCATTCTGAAAATTACAGAATCGATTTACCTTTTTAGGATCTGCACTTATTTTTACAATAATAAAGAGTAGTATAGTCCAAATTTAAGAAAAATCGAATAAGAATAACTTTTTGTCGATTTTTTGGCAGTTGGACTATGTTTCTAAATTTCTATTAGATATGAACTTCAATTTGGCATGGTTACAAAGATAATATTAAATATTTTACAAGTCGATCTTCCTCCAACTTCTACCGTATCGTCCTTTATTTTTCCAAAATGAATTGAACTATTATAAATTTAAGAAGATGTGTAACTTTTTTACCGATCAAGTAATGAATGATCGACTTTATGTTAAAAATAACGTTGTTTTAAGTAAATCAAAATTTACTTTATATGCTCCGTGTTTACATAATTTATATAAAACAAAAATCGAAGTCCAAAGTATACTTAAAGAATGTTATTTAATTAATAGATATAAAATCAAATATTATTGTTTGGGTAAGAAAGTAAATGGGTGTCAATAGTCGGGGTGTCAGTAGTTTGGTGTGGCATATTTTCAGGGTGTCAGTAATAGAATATTATTATTAATCTCATGAATTTATAATTAAAAATAATCTTTATTGAAATCGCAACCCCGTTTTTATTATCTATATGTAATATACAATGATAAATAAATAGAAAAATATATATTTTTGTTTAGCAAATAGTGTAAACTATGCAATAATGCAACAATCGATCCTTGGGGGTGTCAGTAGTCGGGAAATCCACCCTATATTAATAGTAACTTCAAAAATAGATATTAACGTAAGATGACAACACTAACAAAAATGTATTGCTCGAACATCCAGATTCTGGTTGATCGTAGTAAACTGCGTATTGCTGCAGCAATAATACTTTGTTATTGCTCTCGCAGCAATATTATTTTGCTGTGATAACCATACAATATCACCGCCAACTATAATATACCTACGACAGCAATATCGGTACACGAACAATATCAGTATAGTTATCATATGAATATAAAAGTATTGATGTGCGGCCCTTTTCCTTTTTTCAGTGAAGGTTACGTCTCAAATATTTTTGTAGGTACCTTTTAAATACGCACTTGAAACTTTGCAAGCGTTAAATTATTTAAATACCAAGGACTAGTGCGGAATTTAGAGTGTGGCTAAATTTAAGTATTTATTTTAATATAGTCACTTATGTTTTATTGGCCGATAAAATTCAAGGCGGGAAATTTAAATTTTCAATCGACTTTCACGCCTTCCCAACATCTTCAAAGCACAATATAACGTTTTTATTACTCGAGCTTAGAATTTTTCCCCAAGAACATAAATCTCCTGTATCGCATCACAAACAAATGTAAATTCATCCCTGTCGCTCCTCATAATTACGCAAGCTCAAACAAAGAAAAACAACATGTAAACACTTCCTCCTCGAGCATCCGCGAGCTTTGCCATCTTCATTTGCAAAGTTCAAGAAAAAAAAAAACACAAAAAAAAACTCACGGGTACAGACAGAGAGAGAGAGAGAGATCATTAGCCGATAAGATAATGAGCGTATACGCACACACAAGGGGGCAAGCAAGCAACTTTTTTCTTTTCGCGGCTCTCTTTATCCATCGCGTGGAAAGCGTGCAACTCTCTCGCGTGACCTCGCGCGGCGTTACACGCACGTTAAACCTAATTCTATATTTAGCAAAAACAAATAAAAAATGGACGGGACGCGAGCGATATTAGAAAATTTTCATTTTTAACGCTTGACGTCATAACGAGAGGCGCGCGGGCGCGCAATGCTCCATAACTCATAGCGGGTTTATTTTCGTGTGCGGCGGCGGCTAGAGTATGTGTTTTTTCTCGCGGTGAAGAATTATTAACGATTCGCGGGTGGAAAATTGCCGTGTCACGCGGGAGAGTTGAAGATTATGCGTTTTCAATCATGGAAAATTGCTATGTTTCTTGCTTGGCAGAAATCTATGAGCACTCCGGAATGAGCGTGAGAGAATTATTTTGATAAAAATGGCCAAGAACAATGGAGTTTATGGATAGAATTATACTAAGAAAGTAACAGATGACCAAAAAATACGCGAATTAAATAGGGTTTAATTATGTAAAAGAATTTTTTATGACTAAATATATGGCAGAAGTCAGGCGTTGTTCTTTGTTGCTTTTAGAGGTTATGTTTACACTTTGGTATCTATTTGGTTTCCAAATAAGATATTGATCAAAAAATGAACTTTATTTCCTAAATTATTATTTATGTTTGTGATAAATTGTCTAGAAAACGTTTCATGTAGGGACGAAATAAATGTGCATTTTTTGGCCATGATTTCTCAGAAGAGAAGTAGTTACTAAGGGACTCATAACCTTTTAAACCGATGACACATAATATTTGATTTTTACCGTAATTTCAATCACGAAAATTGTTTCTAAATTTTTATTTAATTTATGTTTTATTTTTAGATTCTTATAAATACTTTACATTCCTCAAAATGCAGTTAATTCTGATCATTCTTAGTCAATTATTCAACTCATATTTACTCTAACCATTTAGTTTCCTGGGCATTTCAAATTTTTCGATTTCTACAACCGACAGTAAACAAAGTTTTGTTACGACCGTTTCTCTCTATTATGTCAGTATTCGCTTTATATTGGAATTAATGCCGCTCACTTGTTTCGCCGGCGCAAATTGTTTAATTTATCACAACGCGCGTTTCTCGCTAATGTCAAGTACAAATGAAGGGCCATACACTGAAATACAAATTACGAAAGTTGCCGTAAGGTTCTCTAATTTATTTATTCAACTTCTTAATTGCCCGCGTTCATATTGGATTATACAAACGTACGCGCGCGGCAATAACAAAGTTGATAATGATCCGAATTTCGCGTCTAATCCGTCCGTTTACGCTTTCTGCGATGAAATTTGAAATTGCCATTGTTTGGCGAATTATATTTAGACGAAACTCCGAGTTGGAGCTGCAGCTGCGCAAACATAGTCGCAACTGCCCTGGCTAAGGAGGAAAATCAGCCTTCGATCTGTTTAAGATGTGCGCAGAGCTCTGTTGGAGTGCATTACCTTTTATGGTGTCGAAGAAGAACTTTAGGAAAATTTCGAAGTTTACAAAATTAAGAAGAAAACAATTAAATTTAGTCCTGGCTATGAGAAGAAAAATTACTATTTTTAGGTTAGATGAAACCATTTTTTATTTAGATCGCAGTAACTAGACACTTCTTACCGAATTATTGAAAAAGTTGCTTGATTCTAGTTAGAAGAGTTTTTCATGAATGGTGTAATTTCTGCTGAGAGGACGCCGGATACTCTGTCCTTGTCTAATCCAGTTTGTCGCTATTTTTATACAGTAATTTGTTTAATAAAGAAGTTAAAGTTGTCCCTTTTCCCACTTCGTTTATAAATAAGGAATATTTTAAGTGCATAAAAGTATCTGACATTATTTCATTACTGAGAAAATTTTTAATTACAAAAAACATAACCCCCTTTTCTTGCATGGTAATTCAAAGTTTCCCCAGAAATGAAACAATACTTCTTTAGCATTTCAAACAATTTCTTACAATTAATTTTAGTCGAAGCGTGGGGACAAATCTTGTTTTTTAATTAAAAATTTTACTATATAAGTAAATAGCGAAAAGCATGCCTTGTAAAGTAGGAATCTGCAGTAGGTAACATAGTCCACTTAACCTTAGAAGTCTTCGATCACAATCAAAAAATTCAGTTTTACAAAGGATAAAACGGAAGATTCGGTACAATATACACTCGCGAGTAGAAGTGCTAAAGTTGACAACTGCGAAGATAGATATCGGATGATTTGCGCGCGCTAATCAAGTTTGGTCAATTAAGTGGCGGACGTGTAAATTATCGGAAGTCGTAGAAATTCTCGTGTGAGCCAACAACTCGGAAAAGTCTTGGATGGCATTTAGAAAATTTTGCGATCTTTTTTATGCATACAGAATTGGGCTTGCATTTATTCATCGTATACAATGACAAAATCAATTGTGTAGGATCAGGCATGAACTTTGGTAGATAGATAATAAAAGAATATTGTTGATATTAGCATATATCTTTATTAGCTGTTATAATACACGATATAATGTTTCATAATAATATTCTTTTTTCAATATAGATATGTGAAAGTGTATGAAACCCCGTGAAAAAAATAAATTTGGGAAAAGTCGGGCAAAAATGTGGCTACGGAAACGATCCCAGACTGTAAGCCAGATTATGCCAGACTTTTGATAAATTATGTCACGAAAACCTATTGTTACGTAAAAGTAATTAGGACACTACACGTATTGTAGTAAAAAATTATAGTTTTCGATTACACGAAATTTAAATATTTGTAAAAAAGGATACAAAGATTTAGGTTACGGCAGAAATGACGGAACGCTATTCTTTTGTTTAGCATTATTTTCTAAAAGTCTGGGATCGTCTCCGTAGCAAGACTTTTGCAAAACCTTCTCAGCCAGACTTATTTTTATACACGGGAAGCATCTTTTCTTTTCGAGCCCAAACTTGCACTCACTATATTTTTCAAGTTGGATGACTAATTGCTCTTTTTCTTGATTTACATATATATATATATATATATATATATATATATATATATATATATATATATATATATATATATATATATATATATATATATATATATATATATATATATATATACGTTATAAGTTATTATGTGTAACACATATTACTTATTTTTTTACAAATTCGTATTGTTTTAAAGGTTTCTGAAATTTTACGCACTGACAGATATAATATCTCAGCTTCAGACAAAACTACGATAACTTGAAATTCTATGTTTTTGTAAACCCAAGCAATTAATCTAAACTTTTCAGGAAATAAAATTTATCAACATTGATTTTTGTTATTTTATTATAGTTTCTCAACCCTTTCTAATCAATTTTCGCAGTGTACGATACAGACTTTTATTAATTTTCATACAAGCTATTTCACGTACTAAAAATAAGTTCAAAAAACGTCGAATAGTCACAGTCTTGTTCTGGGACTGCGACATAATCATCAGCACATGCTCAACGTTAAAATGAAAAAAGCGTTCACAAGAATATTAATTATTCTCTCCCGGCTTCGCGAGTTTTTTTTTTCTTCACGCTCTCTCGCCCGAGCCCGCGCGCTAATTACGATGATCCGACGAAGCATGCGGTCGCGCGCTTTTTCTGCGCGCATCTCCGAAGAAAAAGATGTATAGCCGCCGTGATGTCGCACTCGTTACATTCGCCGCGTGCAGCTTTGACCGGAAACTGGGGGGCAAGTCTCGCGCGGTGCGATTTTATGTACATACCGAGGCGAGATTTTCCTTTTTTTTTATTCTTGCCTTGGCTCGGTACGTGGCTTTGAACTTTCGCGATGAGAGGAGCTACTACTATACGTGCAATTTGAATTGTTGAACTTTTTGATTGATATAAAGGGTGTTATTTTGGTGTAAGGATCTGTTGTGGGAGAAATTTATGGTTTTTGATAAAGATATACGCTGGGAGAAAGGATTCCTTGTGGCAAATGAATCGTGTACTTGCGGAATCGAATTCTCACGTACTTGCCGCAAATGTTAAATTCATAATAGTTAAGAACTAGAACTTGAGAGAAGTCTGCACGAGTAAGATAAACACGCCGAGTACGAAAGATTATTTTACCATTTTTTAGCATGCAATGATGCTTTTCAAGCATTAAAATATCAAAAGATCCTATACGTAGACATAATCGTGGCAGGAGAAAACTTATACTAACATGTAACGGTCATATAAACATCTTAGAAATATGAAAAATTCTGTTAACCTTAAAGTCAGGCGGTCAGCCATTGACAAGCGAATCAAGTACTCAGTTCTTAACTATTAAGACTCGCGGTATGCGTTTAAATGTTAAGAAATATTCATTTGACCCTATTCAAATTCACAAAACTTAACAATTAAGAAATATTCTTTACCGTAAAGAATCCTTTCTCTCAGTGTAGATATGAGCTACGGTAAATATCTAAGATGCTAGATACAAGTACCTTTGTACATAAAAGTTATCGACATCAAAGAGTATTATAGTATTATACACATATTTTCAGAAAATGGTATGTTACGTATGTACAACAGTATCTAAAAAAGGTATCGAGAATATATTAGATATCTATAGAACGCTTATGCTCAATCCGCTAATACACTTTCACACTATATTTGAATTTCGCGCTTATATTCTTATTAACCAATCCAATCAATGAGTATCGTGCTAAAAAGATTGCCTTCATCTTTTATTACATAGAATGATAGGAAATCTCATTCCTTTGATTTTTAAAAATGTGTTCTGGTCCATAGAATAAAGTCACATTCTTCTCAGACTTTTTAGACGCACCTATTTCACGCTAAATTTCAGCTTCAAATAGAGACAGATTCTCGACGATCTAGGTAATAATCAGCACCGACGATCTCTCGTCAACTTTATCATCTCTCTTTCTCTCACCTCTCCCTCGCCTTTTTTTGTTCTATATTACCACGTAGCACCAGTACATATATATACACGATACCTGCATATCCACTGTATCGCTGTCTTTTTCTCTCTTTCTCGCGAACTCGCGCGTTTTCTCTCCTTCTGCTCGGCGACTTTTTGTTCCCGGCTGCTGCTTCGCCTTATCCAATTTGTTCTCTCCGGGTGTGTAGCGGCGCAGTCGAGGAAGAAAGCGAATAAGGAGGTTAATCAAATAAATACGCGGGAAATGAGCGACGCGCAGCTACGGTTAATTGATCTTTTCTCCTTTTTTTCAAGTTTTCAGTTTGCCAATTTCGTATTTGACGTGAAATATCGGCTTTTGAGCTGAGAAGTGAAAAATCAAGGGAGTCATATTTGATTTAAATATCTATTGTAAGGCATTTTAATATTTTATGAAGCTTTGTAAAAGTTCAGCTTGCGTAATTTACCAAATGTGTATAGATTAGTATGCCAGATAATTAACTATTGAGAAAATAGGGGTTTTCGTCACAGATTTATACGACATATTGCTATTTTACTTTGTAAACTTGAATAGTAAATATATCTTTGCCTAAGGGAATTTGAAAAAATTTGAAACTCATCAGAAATTCAAAGTCAGTTTGAAAATTGTAAAACATTGAGTTATTCGGAGAGGTTATTTTTATTTGACCTCAAAGCCGAAATGGACGTAAAACGCAAACAGAAGAAAATTCCAAAGTATTTTTAAATTTTACGTGAATCTAAATTTGATGTCATACTTTGTATAAAAACTTGCACATTAAAGTATCCATTTATCGTTTTAAAAATGCAAGTACTATCTGAGATTAACACCGACTGAATTTTCAGTTGGACGGTATTATCGCCATATCAAGTTCACGCGTATTTAATTGCACTATGATTGCAATAATAATTTAGGGCAATGCACACATAAAAGAAAGAATACGAACGCATGTTGCAAATTCAATTAAGATTCTCCAAGATTTCAGATAAGCACGAAGAACGCGATTCAGGTTAAACAGATTGCAATTACTGCGAACGGGTCGAAGAAACAATGTCGGCCTGTATAATAAGTGTGAAAATCCAAGGCGTATAAATTATACTCTCGTCTACGCTCTATGGGCGATTCTTTAGTCGCTCATGGAAATCATCGTCATTATGAATATTGAGTTGCGCAGGTGGACCGTAAATATACAATCCGCGCGCTGAGAGGAAAATTTTTCAAAATCTGCAGTCGTCGAGCGAAAAGATCGCGGCGCGAAAAGAAAGAGAGAGAGAGAGAGTGAGAGAAAAAAAAACGCGCGCAATTCTCATTGCGAAACCCTCGCTTTCAACGGGTATTCGTCTCATGAATATTCAAATGTCAAAGCAATTTACAATATTATCGGACAATTAAAAAAGGTTATTTTTATACTGCATTTACTTGCACAATAAATTATGGGTGCTTATATAGATATTTATCGGTGAGCATAAAAGCATAATGTAGATTTGCATATAGCTTTTAGAAGGATCATATTTTTTAGTTAGTTTATCTGTAGGTATAAAATATGAATAATGATACGCTATGAGTTTCATGAAATCTGCTGATGTAATAAAATATCTGCATTCTGGAATTCTTTGGGAACTCTAACAAACGTATCGTACTTAAATTTTTCACAACTTTTTTAACATCCAGCATAATTGTTTTTTAAATTCAGGCAACGCACTGTAGATATGTTATTATGCATTTCTCATTCAAAAAGACACTTAAAAATTGTAATCTTGATGGTAGATAGAATAAATGCCAATCTAAATTCTTTTGCAGTTTTTATATTTACATAATCTTTCGCTTCTTTTATGCACGATGCGTGAATATCATATATAAGTATACGTTGAAAAAGCCCGTATTTACTCACTAGAAATAATTCATAATTTTAAAAATGAAAGAAGTAAAAAATCGCATGCGTGAACTGTAAAAATAGTTTGGCGCGTATGTGATAATCGTGTGTAAGAGTAACGTTCGAGCGAGGAAGATATCTATGGAAAGAAGTAGGTAAAAAAGGAGGCAGTAAAGTATTGTACATTGTGACATTCTCGCCGTTTCTCTGTTACCCGAGTGCGGTCTCGATTAGCATAATACAGATATATCGTGACATCTGTTATACCTGGAAAATCTCGGAAACTCTGAAATACTCGAGGAATTTTTGGTCTCTTTTAGGCTGTTTAAGAAACTGGAAATAACGGATGCATTAGTTTTTTAAACACTAGAAATTGGTAAAAATTTGTTTGTTTTTAAATATTTATTTCATTAGCTTTTTGCGGTCGTTAGTATCTTTAGTACGCAATTTAATTAAATACGAATTAAACTGAATTGCAAATCAAATTGTATAGAAAATGAAAATAGAAAAACTATTTAATTTTCTACAAAATAGAATCTCGTAAAATATTCAATGCTTATCATAAAATGAGAAATCGCATAAATTCATGAAAATAAAATGAATAATGAATACTGCTATTACTGAATATTTCAATATGCTCTACTAAATACCGACACTTAACTTCTGATATATCGCAAAGTTACTGCATGCTCAATATTTGACAATTATAATAAGTTATGTTAAGTTATAATAAGTTATAACAGGTGACAGTTATAACTAAGTGGTTCTTCATTACGTTAGTATGTAAGGTTAAATTTGCATCTGCATATCGTTTATATTCGAATTATTGATTTAGTACACTAAACTTCAACCAACAAAGTTGTATCTGCAAAATAATATTATATTAAATTACTTTTGTATTTGTATTGTATATTAGAGTACTTTTGTGCAGAATCTACCATATTTATTAAATGTATATAAATATACAATAAATTAAGAGACATACGTATCGTCATAGTTCGTTAAATTGGACGAACAAGCGGCTATGCTAATACACAAAAAATAATTACGCCAATTACGACAACAGTTTCGCTAATAAATTAAGACTCATTTCCTGGGCAAAAAGAAGCCTCATTTGCAGCCCATCCCTTATAACCGTCACCTAGCAACAATCGTCACGTGTCTCCGTTTGCATTTCACGCAACAACTTCAATCTACGTACTTATCTTTGAACCATACATACATGCCAATTGAACGTTAAATAATTTTATCCGTACGAATTAGAATAATATGCATTGGCGAGTGCGCGCGATAGACACAAAGCGCGAGAGCGAAGTCAAGTAGACGTTTATTTCCGGTAAATTTAAATCCCTTCTACCCGTTTAACGAGACGTGCAGTGGCTCTCGGTATTACCTGGAAATCGTGTTAAGCGGATTACGAAGCCAATATCGAAGCTATTGATTGAAATTCGCAGCCTAAAATTGTTCTCGCGCTAGACGGAGAGGAATATTCCAAAATTCTTGTACCGAAATTATCGAAGCAATTTTGT
Source organism: Gastracanthus pulcherrimus (assembly GCA_949152435.1). NCBI lineage: Eukaryota > Metazoa > Arthropoda > Insecta > Hymenoptera > Pteromalidae > Gastracanthus > Gastracanthus pulcherrimus. Next base: position 9,928,768 of record OX424572.1, read on the forward strand.
GTCTCTCCGCGGGTTATTTTGTTGCTGCAGTTTTGTGTAGCTGTACTTGCTTCGTTCTTAAACGGAATATTGAATGCTGTAGGGCTTGTGTAGAGTGTGTATACCTTTTTCTCGGGATACACAAATAATAGGTATTTGCATTTTTTGTATCTCGTTGTTTTCATTTAATATGCGCCTTTTTCTTCAACTTGCGAAAGTATTTTATTACGCAGTAAAGCTCTTTTTTAAGATAAGATACTTTTCTTACCTTTTCACTTTTCATTTCAGGATCCGCGCTTGTTTCGATGAAAGAAAATTTTACTTACACTTTTTAGACTTTAAATACACATTTTAAGATAGCAAATAATCATTTCTTAAGGGGGCAGGCCTGGGTTAAACCTAAACTAAGATTTCTTTACGTGTCTTGATCTAATTAAATTAAAAATATTAAAAGAGAATGTCTAAAAATCGATTGGATCTCCAAAAAAAAAAAATAAAAATAATGTTAACGAAAAGTGCACTCCTCTTTTTGTAATACATATCAAAAGAAGTCGAATAACCGTCGAAAACAAAATTTTCGTTTATCATGTCACCTACGTGATTACCAAATTTTGTCATATTGATGAAAAAATAGTATATCTATCTATCTACCTACAATCGCGTGAGTAACAAAGTTCCTTTAATAAATATGGTATTGAAAATAGTGATTTATTGTGACGTGTAGGGTCAAGATTTTGAGGTTTTACAACGGTAAAATTAAAGATAATATTAAGTGTTACTGCATAAAATTTTTCTGAATGATTGCTTCTAAACATAAAAAGTTTTCTGAACTCGTAAAAGAAAATCTTTTTTGGGTTTAACCCAGGCCTGCCCATTAAGTCTTGAATCAAATTATTATAATAATAAGTTTGAGGTACCAATTTATGTAAAATCACTATCATACAGTATCTTCTTTTTAAACCTGTGTAGTCAATATACTTATTGGTGCCCGTAAATTTCTCCAAAAAGCGTTCGTCAACTAATACCTTTTATAGCACACTAACCTCAAAATGCCAACTTTATTGTCGATTTTGAGGTTGTTGTGCTATAAAATATCGTATGAGACTGTTGTGGGAGGTATTTTTCTACCTTGCTCGATTTTCTCACTCGCTTCGCTCGTGCGAAAACCCTCGAGCAAGGTAGAAAACCATCTCCCACAACAGTGTCATAATATACTATAAAAGAAAAAAAATTCTTGCATCTAGTATTTTAGTTTTATAAACTTCAGAATGTCATACCTGCATCTTCCTACATAAAAACGATAAACCATTATCCCCAAAACGCGTCTAAAGCCTAAGAGAAAATTAAAAAAAAAATCTATTACATTCCCTCGCACACCCCATTTATCCGCAAATCTCCCTCGAACCCTTACTCTCCCTCCAACCAAAAATCAAATACAATTCGATCCTCGTCGAAGAATCCTCACCTACCCGCGCGCGCAAAAATTTGCATCCTCGCTCGATCGTCGTCGTCGACCCGGCCTTGCTGGGTGTACAGAGCGGGGGTGGGGCGAGGGCATCGGCGGGGCGGGCATGAGAGAGAGAGAGAGAGAGAGAGAGAGAGAGAGATGCAGTTCGCGACGACGACGATCGTCACTGGCGAGCGACCACTGCACCGCAACAGCGTTATAGGCCGCGCGCAAAGGGGCATCTTTGGGGGGGGGGGGTTTGAGGGTTTAAGAGGGTTTGACGTGTGGTGATTGGGGTGTTTAGGTGAGCCTACAGTTTTGGCCAAGAAATCGGTTTGTTGGGATTTTTTAAGATATAGTTTTAATGTAATTCTATAATACACTTCTCCTATAATTCTTTTTAAATGGTGCATCAGATTGTTGTTTTCTTTTGTTGTTTAAGTTTGCATTTTATACTTTCTTGCCTATTGTCAAAAAAGTGTACAATGGAAATTATTTTCTTTTTAAATGTTTTTTTAGTTTAGTTATTGTGTTGGACAATTACGATGGTAAAAATTTCTAGTATATATTTATAAAATTGAAAGCAATAAATGAAATAAGGAGAGAATTTTAATTTTCTAATAGTATTTGTGCCTCTTAATTGTGTTTTCCTGCAATGTTTGTGGAACAAATTATACCGAATCTTGTTCAAAGTGTACATAGTGTTTGTTAAAGATGTTTCGAAAATATTGTTCAATTCTCTTTCTCATTCTTTTTGTTTAATTTATTTATTTATTTATTTATATACGAGCACTGCTGCCCTTTTATTTTGATTTAACAACGATTGTCGCCAAAACTTTTTTTATAATTATAACTATTTTTACTTCAAGTATACAGTTTTTTATTATGTAAATCCTCTCCTCGTTCCACTTTGCATATGGCATTATGAACTCAAATAAGGACACTATTATACTTATCGATTTGAAAAGAAAGCCATGCCGTAAATTTTCATCGCTTATTATAACAGTGATAATAATGATAAGGCAAACAATAATTTTAGAATAAACCTTCGCGTACTTTTTTTGAAAAATTCTAGTGTTCATGATAATGAACTTTGGGCAATCTTTACTCCTTACTCTATTAAGTTTCTAGAGTGAGAAGTCACTGTAAGAGTTAAACAAAATATATTAAAAGAAATGGTCTCTTATGCCAAGAAAAAATCTTGGATAAGTTGCTAAGAGGATAATATTTGTAAATATTTAAAAAAGGTTCAATTTAAGAGGAGTTACGCGAATCAAAATAATTGTTTTTGCGTTACTGGGAACAGCTCACATTGATGTTCAACTGATAGCAGCAGATTAAAGATTATTCTTCATAGTTGAAGAGGCTATTTATGAGGATACAGGAAAAATATCCAAAACGTTAAATAATGTATTCTAATGTCTAAAATAGTGAGATAATCTTGACATTTTTCGAAAAAAACGTTTCAATGGTTCAGAGAGAATAAAATAATTCAGATATGCTAATAATTATTTATTTACCGTGAAGGGTTATACAGACACATACTATCAGGAAAGATGTTACAATTTACCAATTATCTTTTATTGGTTAGAATACATTATCGGACATTTTCTACATTTTTCCTGTATTCTAAGAAATCGGCTCTTGAACCTCGAAGAATAAACTTGAATAAGTTCAATGTTAAAAATTGATGTGGATCTAAATTTTTCATACTACTTGAAAAAGATTCATTTTGATTTGAATAAATCTTCTTAAGGTGGTTTATAAACATAAAAATGTATATAATGGTTTATTCTCCATATGAGAAATTATCGTTAACTAGAGAAAGATTCGACAAAATACTGGAGCCTTTTTATATTTCTTGAATAATTTCATGTGGACTTACTACAGAGAAGTTAAGTCCGATTGTTTATAAAAAAATGTACTAACTTATAAACAATTGTCTGTAACTTTGCTGGTTTTGATAATTTTGCAATTGAACCACCTTAAATGAAATCTTTTTTGTACTTCGAGGAAAAAAGATTCTTCTTGCCGATTGATTGAAGATTCGATTGCCCAACGTTAGTTTTTGCGAAAACTATGAAGCTTTCTAAGATTTTACTACGAGGTACCTACATACGTATTCTGAAATTAGTGTTTCAAATATCAAGATTCCTCCATTTTTTCTCGTAATACATCTCCCATTATTCTACATTTCATTTCGTGTCTACCGCGCACCTAATAAACCTACGCCGATAGTTTCCTACTATAAATTACCGTAAACCCATAGTAAACGCAGGATACTCCTATTTCACTAAAAAAAATTACATTATCGAACGAAAAAATAGCACGTGTCCACGGTAAAATATACATCACACCAAACGCTAAACAATTCAAAGACACGTTAATTTCCACCCTTCATCAAGATATCCCCCCCCCCCCTGCATTCACCATTCCCCAAATTTACACAAATATTTCCACGCTAACTCTCCTCAGAAAATTTTAATACCTCTCCGTGCACTCAGCCCCCCTCCCCTCCTCCGCCCCCCAATACTCGCTCTCCAACTACGTCCCTGGGGCGTCGAGAGCGCCCGAGCGACCGGCTGGCTTATACCAGCCGCACGAGGCCGGCTCTCCTCGCTCGCTCGCCGGCAACTCGCGCTGCCGTGCCGCGCCGTGGCTATTGACCGAAACTCTCTCCGCTGTGCGCCGCGCGAGCAGCCAGCAGCAGCAGCGACGCTCGTTGCCAAGACCGGCCGGTCAGCTGTAGCGAGAGAGAGAGAGAGAGAGGAGCGCGCGTGCGTGTGTCGTATGTAGAGGTGTGTACGTGAGGCCAGGCTAGCAGCAGCAGCAGCAGTATAGAGAAGAGAAAGAGCTGCTGCTGTAGCTGGCTGTGGATGTGGATGTGGATGTGTGAGAATGATGACTGGTCCGCACACGTGCGCGATGCTAGTGTTAGGTGCATCTCTGCTGATTTGGAGGCACATATGCATGTGCGTGCATACGTATATCGGTATATATGCACACGCACGCACACACGAAACACATACACACACGCACATAGAACATACACACACACACACACACACATACACACACACACACACACACACACACTCACACACACACATACACTCACACACACTGACAAGCTAAAGGACTATGTGTACCTTTTAGTGTGTGTATGTGTGTGCGCGGTGGATGGGTATGTGTGCGAATGTGGTGTGTATGTGAGTTTGCTTGCAGACTTGCGTATCATTGCCAGCACCCAGTATTGGATAGAAGCACTTTTCAAGAAGTCTGAATAAGGAGTCTATAGGTCTTCTGTATAAATGTTTTCTGTTGAAAAACCAACATCTTTCAGACATTATCAAAATCACATCTTACACAGTTGTATAAGTAAATACTAAGTGTAACTTAGAACAATTTAATCACACTGGGCTTTGGTGTTTCATTTGGCGTGAAATTTGTTCTTAAATCAATTTGTAAAATTGAATAACAACAATAAAACTTTTACTGTGGAAAAAGTTGAGGTGTCCAATACTGAATATTAGCCATTCTGAAATTTTCGAAAATTTGAACTCATTTTAGACGTTTAATTCTAACAACTTGGAAGAATTTAATCAAATCAGGCATTTCCATAGACGTCATGGTGTTATCTGACTGTAAACCCTGTAACTCAAATAAATTGTACCTTATATAAATTCCCTATCCATTTAATTGTAACTATCTGAACAATCTAGTCAAATCGGACATTAATTAGTATAGTGTGTGTCCTTACTACTCCTAAATTCTACTCAAATCAATTGGTAAAATGAAATTCCATCAAACGATCAATCTTTCACTTTGAAAAACCTCATATCCCGTATTGACTAACCATTTAAAAAATCTACTAAAACATAATCTCGTATTCCACATTAAATCTCCACCATCCTCCAATAACTCCATCAGAACCTTCCACCGATCCATCAGACATCCCTATCAAAAATCCCCCTGCACTCAACTCAACTTCTCAACCCAAAAAACCTCCTCTCTTCACCCCATCCCCACTTCTCACATCCACCATCGCCTCCTCGCATCCTCGCCATCGTCGTCGCTTCTCCGGCTGCTCTGTCTCTCTCTCTCTCTCTCCGGGACAAAGGAGCGAGCGAGCGATCGCAGTTTTCGGGCTCGGGGTGCAGAGGGCTCGCTCGCTCCTACTCGACGTCGTGTGGAAAGCCGGCTCGCGCGCGGATGGAAAGCCAGCAGCAGCGCCACCACCGAACAGCTGAGGGGGAACGAGCGCGGCCGGAGCACCGCACCGCACACGGTCGGAAGCCAGATAGGATAGAGAGAGAGAGAGAGAGAGAGAGAGAGAGAGAGAGGGGCGGAGGGAGGGAGGGAGGGGAAGAGCTGCTGCTGCTGCTCGCTGTTACTACTGCCAGTGGAGGAGAGGAGAGAGAGAGAGAGCGGTGTAAAAAGGTGGCACACACTGAAGAACCACTATACGAAAGACCGCTCGCTCTTATACAGTTCTGTGTGTATGAGAGCGTAAGTGCATGTGTGTGTATATGCGTGCATGTGTATGTGTGAGAGAAAAAAGTACATGATATAGTGTATAAACTAGCATTAATGATAGTACAGTAGATGTAGTAGTAATAGCAGTCGTAGGAATAGTAGTAATAGCAGTCGCAGGAATAGTAATAGATGTGTGTGTATGTGTATGGGTGTGTGTATTTAGTGAAGGAGAAAGTTCTATAGTAACTCGCTATAGTGATAGTATAGTAATGGTAGTAGCAGCAGCAGCAGCAAAAACCATAGTAATAGATGTAGTGTGCTTGTGTGTGCGTGAATGTGTGTGTGTGTGTGAGTGTGTGTGAAATAGAGAGAGATTAAATGGTATAGCAACTTCCAGTAGTAGTATGATTAGTAGCAGCCTCACCAATGGTAGTAAGAGTTGTAGTTTGCATCTGTGTCTGTGTGTGTGTGTGTGTGAGTGCTACATAGTACAACTGGCAGTAGTAACAGCCAGTATATCGGAGTAGTGTTAGTAACCGCTGCCGCTCCGCTGCTGCCTGGTGTCAGTGTGGAGGCGGCGAAGGAGGGGCGCTCCGTTCGTCCGCTTTTATGTGTAATGCGCCAGGGAGAAAGAGACAGAGAGAGAGAGAGAGAGAGCGAGAGAGAAAGAGAGAGATGAGAGAGAAAGAGAGAAAGAGAATAGTATCTCGCTTGCACTCTCACTCTCTCCCTCTCTCTCGCCGTTTCCTTTATAGCGTATATAGATATATACCTACAGGGAGCGAGAGGGAGAGAGAAAGAGAGAGGGAGAGACGGAGTCGCGCGTGGCTTTGTGCGCACAGTGCCTGCGCCTTTACGTGTATATGCGTGGAGGTGTCCCCTCTTTCTCTTTCTCTCTCTCTCTCTCTTACTCTCTCCCTCTCTCACTCTGTCTTGCTTCTTTGTGTGAACTGACTACTACCACTACTGCTGCACCACTAAAGGTCTTATGCCCTGTCTCCACTTATACTTTCAACTTTTCTCGTGGAACGGTGTTTATCGAATTTTACGTGAGAAATTTGATTACTGCTGAAAAACGAAGAAAAGTATATTGTAGTTTATTCACTGAGGTGCTCCATTGTTGCCTTGTATAGTCATCATATGAGTTTTATTCAATACTGACAAGTTGCAATGAAACACTGTAACAAGTAGTTTCAGCATTGAAAAAGTAGGATTAATTGAAATTTTCGCTAATTGTAGATATTATAGTTGACTATTAGGATTAGATTAAAAATTCGATTAGGTCATCAATCTTTAAATCTAGAAAAAAAGTCGACAAAAACTGATATGCGAAAGAATATTTTAAATATAGTTTTTTTTATTATTCGTATATTTTTAAAGTGAAAACTTTTAAGTAAATATATATATATTAAAATTAAATTTATTAGGAATCTACATGCATAATGAAATGTTAGGTGGACATGTAGCTTAAATAATTATTACACAATACCTATATATCAAAATAGGAGAATAATTCGTCAATTAAAATTTAAAGTGCACTCAAAAATATATACATTGTTCTGGATTTTATTTTTAGCTGCAATTTTGGCACAATTAAGTTACGTTTTTTCAAAAGTTTTTAAAGTGATGTGTTTATGTCGAAAATAGTAAAGCTGAAAATTCGTTTCCTATAATATGAAAGATGAAATGGTCGAAATAACAGACTCTAGTTTGAATTTATACATTTTTCGGACTTTCAATTTAAAATCCAATTTTGCTCAAAATGATTTTGCGTGTATTCGGGAAATTTCGTTACATCGAATGCTGTACCTTCACATACTTTCTGCCTGAAGTTTCAACCAACTCAGTATTGGACCCTTTTAGACCAACTCTCAGCAAAAGATTTTGGAATCATATGTTAAATTTTCAATTTTTTATCAAATACAAAGTTAAATATATAGTTGTGTATACTTTACAGCGTACACAATTATATTTTCAAGTTTCTAACTTTAACTACACCCAGTAATGTATATTTTTTAAACTTTTGTAGCAACCTAATTATTACATTTTTTCAAAATCTATAAGAGTGAAAACAGAAATTAATCTTCAAAAAGGACAGAAATCATTACTCCAATGTAGTGAAAATTGGAGGCTCTGATTTAAATTTTGCATTTGATTTGAACATGTCCTCTCATATTAAAGATTGTCTCACCTTTCAGTATTTCAGATTTAGATATACCGCGAAAAAAATCTGCTTAGTGATATCTACTAACACTTTCTCGTGAAACATAATTTATTAAACGATACTTGCATTCTTAGTAAAAGTTGCTTTTTCATTTTATAATGTCAAATAAACATGCTAAGTAAATACGACATATTTATTATAAAAACATAATAATGAAGCTAAAATATTTTAAAGTAAATTTAACTTTTTAAAATTTATTAAAATTTAATTTTTTTTTTCATCTTCATCCTTAACTTATAATTCTCAACCTTTCATTATTAATTCAATGAAATAGCAAACGATACTCTTATTTTTATTACACACACGCCCGAATTTTCTTACCAACCATCACCAGAAATATGAAGTCTCCACTCAAAACTCTACAGTACTTTTTTTAATCACAGATACCATTACACATCCCTCGGTGTGCTCAGTGGAGACGAGCCATCACCTACGTTCAGCTCGCGCGCGTGCGCGCCCCGTTTCTCTCTCTCCTTCTCGAAACCTCTCTCACACACACACTCGTATACCCTCGCACACAAACTTCTCCTCGAGCGAGCGAGCGGCTGGCAGCAGGCAGCGGCAGCGGCAGCAGCAGTTCCTCGCCTGGCGCACCGACCGACCGATCGGCCGACCCGCGAGCGAGCTTTGTGGTGGAGCGAGCTGTGTGTGCAGAAAAAGAAAAAGAAAAGAAGGAAACGAGCGCCCTGGGCCCGCGTAAGAAACACAGATTGAGGCGCAGACACAGACACACACACGCGCGTACCCGTACACACGAAAATAAAAAAGGGAAATCGCTCCGTGCCTCTCGTACCCACGCGCAAAAGATAAAAAGAATCGCCCAGGAAAAGTCGCGAGGCGAAGAGGGTACATAGGAAAAGATCTGCTGCTGTGCGGCCTCGAAAGAAAGACCGACAGCGGAGAGAGAGGGAGAGAAAGATTGAGCTGGAAAAGTCGGCGCCGAGCCGAGCGATTGATAGAAGATAAAACCGGCTGGTGCTCCGCCTGCCATTTTCCACGGCTCTGCACGGCGACGGCGCAGAGAGCGCAGCGAGTGTATCGCACACTCCGTGTGTCCGCGTCCGTGTGCGCGAGTGCGTCGAGGAAGAACGACGAGCGACCTCCGAGACTCCCGGGCCGGTCGTCATCGTCGTCCTCGTCGTCGCGAAGAAGGAGCAACCTCGGCTCCTCCTCGTCTGAAATACGCTCCGAAATCCGAGAGGACAGTCGACCTGCCCGCCGTCGTCGAGCGGCTCCTTCTTACCGACCGAGAACGAAAGAGATATATACCAGCACACGTACACGCGCAAGAGCGAGGAGTAGACGGAGGAGGGGAGCACCGAGTGAGGAGGGGAATGAGGAGGGGCGGCAGCAGGAAGAGGAGGTGGAGAGCCGTCGGTAACACGTACACGTACGAGCGACGACGAGCGGCGGTGGCAGCGACGGCAGTCTCGCTCGCGGATCGGGACAACCTCGACGGGCAGCAGTGAACGGCGCGAGAACGTCGTCTCCTCGGGCACCGCGCGCGGTCGGTCCCCACACGAAGTCAGTGCGAGTGTGCACGAGCTGTGTCTCTGTCTCTGTCCGTCGCGGAGAGCCACGGGATTACACACAAAGGAAGGAAGGAAGGAAGAGAGGAGAGCCGCGGCGATATACCGGCGCTTCGATCCGGCCTTATCGATTTTGCAGCGGCCCGAAAAGAAGGAAGGGGAGAGGGGAAGAGAAGGGTGTCTCTGTCTGTCGTACAGTACGGGCACTCGTACACACGTACACACACAGACACGTACACGTACCTACGTGTGTAGAATCGAGGGAAAAGAGAGAGAAAATTGAAAACCGAAGGAGCCACCATCCATCCGATCTCTGATCAGCCTTGAGAAAGACACTCGGAGACTCGAGCTTCGGAATCAAGCCAACGAGAGATATACGATAATATCCTAAGTCCGGAGTGCGCCGATCCGTATACAGTGGGATATATACTACTGCTACACGGCGAGCCAGGCATTTTCGACAGGCGATTAGCGGCGACCTTGAGAGAGCCAGCGGAGAGCGGCGGCGGCGGCGGCAGTCTCGCGCGCCGCGGGTCACCGAGAGAGCGAGTCGACTCGACTCGACTCTCCGCTACACGTCTGCGTGTGAGTGAGTGAGTGAGCGAGTGTACGACAAGTATACGTACCCACACACAGAACCACACACGGGCGAAGGATAAGAGAGGGAGAGAGAGAGAAAAAAACGAGGAGGAGGAAGAAGAGAAACCCGGCGAAGCCAAGCGGCTACTGGTTTTTGGCTTTCCATACCCCCCCACACACACACACACACACTCTGAGTGTGCGAGCGCTCTCAGTGCCGTGCCTCCGTAATATTCGTGAGTGAGTGCGTGTGTCCATACACTCCACACACACGCTCACATAGAGAAGAGAAGCTAGAAGAGCTCCAGCTCCGTTTTTTCTCGCCTCGTCGTCGTAGTAGTCGTGCCGCTGCCGCGGCGGTGGTGGTGCTAGTTGGGCGCCAAACCGGTTTCGATTCGCTTCGGATCTCGCGCAGCTCTCTCGCCTCGCCGAGAGAGAGAGAGAGAGAGAGAGAGAGCCGGGAAGGAACACACGAACGAACGAACGAACTATACGAGGGTGAGGAGTAGGAGGCGGAGGAGGAGGAGGTGAAGGAGTAACAGCAGCAGCAGTGGTAGGAGCCGGAGCGCGAGCGAGACAGAGAGCGGCGGCGATGGTGGCGGTGCTGCCGGTGAAGAGGCAGAAGACGACCAAGAGTAAGGAACGAACGCCACGAAGCCGCAGCTAAAGCTACAGCTAGAGCCTGACCTCGGCGCGTACAGCTCGAGGACACGTGTATACGCTTACAACGTTACAAAGTGGCGCCCAACGTGAGCCCCGGTGCTTCGGTGACCGGTTCATCGACTGCAGTCGAAGAGTCGTGCGCTACCGCGAGATCGGTAATGGCACGTGCGTGAGACGCAGCCTCCTAACCTCAAAACTGTGTCAGCAGCAGCAGCGATCACGGCGTTGACACGGCGAACGGTCTCAGGATGGGCGGCCGAAGCGGGGTGCTGAGGGACTCGCAGGACTCGCCGGAGAGAAGCCTCCCCCTCAGCTGCGAGGTCGATCGCCGCAAGACCTAATGAGAGCTTCGCCCGCGACGTCGTCGTCACCGTGTCGTCGTCGGCGCTGTTGTCGTCGTCGTCTGCCCAGGATCACCTGACGTACACGCCCCCCCCCCCCCCCCCTCAACCTATCCCACACATACACGCCGATTCCCGAAGGGTCTCTGCAGCACCTGAATAGCTATCTTTCGTACAGTGGACAAGGACGGTGCAGCGCAGTGTGCGTACGCAGGCATTCGGAGTAAGGGCTGACAGGGTTGTTGGAAAGCGAAAGTGCATATAATCGATATATAGGAGAGAGAGAGGGAGAGAGATAGAGAGGACCCTCGATGTGCAGGGTGACAGGAGCATTGGCAACAGCGGTAGGTTTGATCATCAGTGATGAAGCGCAGCACTGCTGGCGCAGTGAGTGCCGCCACTACCCCGGGAGTAGTAGCTCAGGTGCAGCAGCAGCACCACCAAATGTTGTCACGTAGTATTGACGATCAGCAGCAGCTCATCATCGGCAAGCAGGATCATCATCATCATCAGCTTTACTCCCATCAACATTACGAGAGCAACCACAGCAGCAGCGATGAGACGACGACGAAGCAGCAGGTGCCGGTCAAGTCACCGGCGATGTCGCGACTGTTAGCCGTCGACTCGGAGAATTACATGCTACGCAAGGGTGCCAACAGCGCGCCCGAGCAGCAACCGCAGCAGCAGCCGGTCGTGGTTCTTCACCAGCAGCAGCAGCAGCAGCAGCAGAAAAGTCGAAGCAGCGCCGGGCCGGCTGGTATATCTATAGTTCAGCTGCCGGTGGCGCCCAACGGCGGAGCGACGGCAGCCTCGCAAGTGGCGCCCAGCAACGGGCTGCTGCACAGCAACGGCTCGTCGTCGTCGACCTCGTCGTCGTCCCTGGTCAGGCGCGCCGTTGCAGTCAGCAATTCGTCGTCTGGTCATACGGTCCAGGCCGCAGCAGCGACAGCTATTGTCAATTCCACTGGAATCTTCGGCCAGAGACAGCAACAGCAGCAGCAGTTGTCCAAGTCCAGCGTGAGACATCAGCAGCAGACCAACGGATGTCTGGTTGCTGGCCAGGAGGTCCAGGAGTGTCATCAAAATGACGGTGTCGTTAACAAGAAAAGAAGTGCCGCCAGGAGCTGCGCAAGGCTGGCCTCCTTCCACCGGCTTCTCTGCTGGTGCGACCTGGACGACGAGGAGCGGACGTCGTTGCTGGTCAACGGCAATAGCCGACAGCAGTGCAACAGTGGTGGATTCAACAGCTTCAGCAGCAGCAACAACAACAATGCATCGCCCGAAGATAAAAACGAGGATAATAACAAAGTTCCGGTGGATAATAGACGCGGTTTAGTGGATAGGTTCGGTAATAATGATGTTAATGATGTTGATGTTGATGATGATGATGTCGTTGACGGGTCGGGCAATGATCGCGGTCGGAAGGAGTCGTTGCCCGGTGAGCGGTGTTGCTGTATGTGTGGTTCCGTTTGTCCCGCAGAGTGCCACGCGTGCTTCCACAACGCCTGCGCCGAGCGGGCCGCCCAGCGACCCTGTCGATGGAGCGGCAAGGGCCACGCGATACCTGGACAAGTCTACCATACCGAGACGGTGAGTTTTTCAACACTTTTCTTTTCTTCTATTCTTTATTGATGTATAGTGAGATGTTGGCGTTAGACGCTCGCGGAGAGAAATAATGAGTAGAATCTATATTGAAAAATGGCTCGGAAAGAGCACCATTTTGAGGTTAGAAAAAACGATTTATAGATTTTTTAAATAATGGTGTATTTATAGTTTAAAAAGTATTATAGACGTAGCCTAATTTGACTAAGATTGATTATAACTAAAATAAAATGCTGTTTTACATTTATTACATGTAAATTATGTCAGCTTTTTAAAATAAGCAACTCTTGACGTTATGTTTAGTTCCCGATTACGAAAATGAAGATTATCATTTTTTAATTAAGTTTTAGGTCGTGTTTAAAATCTTTCTAGAGTATGCCTGAAGGACGATTCTAAAAATTTATTTCTCTCCACGAGATACAGTGCTAATTCCAAGTTAATATAGCCACTACTATTAAAATTACAAGACATTAAAACCGAATTAAAATTTAATACTAGGACTACCTATATTTGTTCCAATCGGTACTTTAACCATTGACATATTTCAAAGTACTTTCGTTTGATATTGAATCGTACAAGAACAAATTATACGTAACATTAAGTACACTAATTAACATACCAACCTTTAAAAATGTCCAGCTGTACTTTTAAAATCTGACAAAAGTTGTTTGGATTTTTCTTTTAAAACGCAAAAACTGGTTTACGCTGGTAATCTTGACTTATGAAAAGTGACTCGTTGAAATTGCCAATGCAGAAAGGATACACGACGCTTGCTTTTTGTGATGGTAAGCGTCATTGTAGTAAGAACACGCGATCGCTCCGTTCTTTTTTTTTCATTTTAATGGAATTAGAATCTCACTTTGACAAATACTGGTGGGAATGTAGAATTCGTTAAGAGCATTAATGGCGAATTGATTGAGCGCGCGTATACATAGATATAGAGTCGTCTGTCTGGTGCTTCTTTCATTGTCGATTACAAGTTGTTCGTTGATTGAGTTACACCAATGCAATTTTCAGATATTAATAATATATATATACGTATCCCACTACAGAAATCTAATTGATTACGAAGTCTTATTATTATCAGATGTTTAATTAGCGTATTGATTACTGTATTTCGGGTAACGCAGGAATTTTGTTGACCACAGATATGGAAATAAGTGGAGCCTAAAATAACTATAAAGATAGAAAGTGAGCGATATACCTACGTTTTATATTCTACGAGAAAACTCGTTTTAGTTAGAAAGAAAGTTTGATTTTTTAAAACATTTATCGAGTCGTTGATCAGTTGAACGCTCACTATAAAGAAATCTCACTCTGCTTGACTGTCACCTAACTGGTAGTAATTTCGATATAAGCATATATAAGCATATATATATATTTTTTATATTTAAATTTATATAGGGTAGCAGCTCTAGTAAAACAAGTTTATTTTGTTGAAATGAAAAGTACTTTTTCAAATGTTCAAAGAATTGAAAATGGAATAAGAAGAAAGACGATCATAACCTTTAAAATGCCATAAAAGAAATCTCAGTTTTAGCAGTTAGGTGACATAATTAAAAAGATTAGTTTATTTATAGTTTTAATAAAAAGTTAGAAAGTCATCTGATTACGTCTCTCTCAGTTGGTGTGCTATAATATACATGTTCGTGCAAAAATATAGTTTAACACTGTTTTTTATAGTATTATTTCTTTATACCAATTTCCTAGGTATTTATTTTCATTATACATCACTTGTTTCAGTTGTTATTTTTTTTCACTATTCCTTCACATGTACAGTATATTTTGTGGATCATTTAAATGAAGTCACAAATTAGTTTTCTAGCTAGTATTCTTAGAAAATAACACATTGTCATTGCAATTAAAATGATAAAGGAAGGTCTACATGGAGAGAAATAATATGTAAAATGCACTGAAACACGCGAAGATTGTAGCCTGTCTAAATTACAAAAGTCTGTTTAGCTTTCTCACATTATGTAGATTACAAGCATTCAAAAAAGGTTAAAACTCCTCTTTTTAATTTGCCACGACTTTTTGAGATTACGTTCGGTCCGGGTTCCCGATTCAATGCCTCTCTTAACTTTTAACTTTTTCTCAAAACGCTATTTCAGCATGTCTCAAACAACGATAATTCTGACATGTTATTTTTCTCCGCTTAATGTAATAAATAAATATTAACTGCACAATAAATTACACTCCATCGCCACGGTAATGAGACCCAAATTATAAGAGCACTTCACACGGAATCGAAAAAAAGAAGTTACAGAGTAGATAAATCTTCGACGACGATTTCATTATATTACACACCGAGCTCGAGCGTCTCCCTCGAATCGGCAACGAGTTTCCGAGAAAGTCCTTCGCGCGCCGATCGGAAGGAATGCCCAACCTCCTTTTTTTAAAAGCCTCGCGCGCTCGCGGAGGAAAATTTATTTATAGCGAACGAGGATCCTCTCTCCTCTTTTTTTCTCCTTCTCCCTCTGCTTCCGTCTTCCTCGTCGATTCGATTTCACGCGTCGACCGTTAAGCGAGCAGATTTATATATAAATAAAACGGCTGGTATAGGAGAGAAGGTTGTAAGGTCACGGCTGTTGAAAAGAAACAAGAAGCCCGCGAGTGGATGTGGATATCAATTGTGTTTCACTCGAGGCTCGTTATCAGCGAAATTTAACGATCGAGCTAAATGTTTTTCCTGGGGAAATGAAATGTACGCGTAATACTTTTAACTCTGACGATTCCATGAGTGTCGGAGGGTAAAAATGAGAGCTTGCGTCACGTTACGCTAAATAACGCGCACTTGCAGCGAAAGATGCAAGTGGAGAATTGGTTACAGCTGTATTTTTGTGCTCGGCGTCGATATATATATATATATATATGCGTGCCTTTAATTGCGATAGTTTAAAGTGTATGCACGGGCAATTATGCAAAATTAAATCGGGTGGACGAAGAAAAATTTTACATAATTAGCGAGGCCGGCTAATGCACACGCACGCGCGAGAGCTCTAATGTCAAGCCCGGGTAGAAGAGATATTCGATTAGATTTGTTTTAATGCCCTGGCGCGGACTGTAAGAAACGTTTAATTGTGATGAATATACAGCGGGACTTTATTTAGAACGCTTATTATATATACATGGCTTAGATTGCGGAATGGGAATATATTATTTAAATAGTGATATTTTTTTGTTGCACACGGAACGATTCTGATATGGAGATCGCGTCATTGCTAACATTTATTTATAAACAAATTGCGGATCTGTTCTTTTGCAAATATCAACAATTTTTTGTTGTGTTACGTTTAAAAATTGAATTGTGAAGGATTAATTAGTTTTTTAATCAATTAGTAGTTAAAGTATGAATAGCTTTATTCATTCGAAATGAAAACTTAATTTACTTGCTTCTTTTCTTGGGATTTCCACAAACTAAAACAACTCACTTTGACCTGCTTTTCTACAGTAGGTATCATTAGTTATTTTATGCTAACAACGTGCAATGAAGCTGTAGAAAAGGAAAACTAGAAATTCAATTAAAAATATTCACGTTACACAGTCTTTCAAATAATCAATTTCGTGTATCGCTAAATTTTAGACTAAATAAAGAAACAATGCGCAGAAATGAGTCTTACAATTAGAAGTAGAGTATCCGTATATCGATTTTTGGTATACAAATTAGAAAATATGTTTAATATAGTAATAAACATTAGAATAATATAAAAGCTTAAGAGTTTGTTTTAGACATTTTCCGTTTTGTTTTAGTTTAGGTTAATAATATTTTTCTAAAAGTATGTGAAACTTAAAAAAAGAATTCGCGCAACAACTTTTTTCTTTACGTGCTTTAAAACTCAATTTATATTTAATTTTTTGTTCTAATTTAAGAAGTCTATAGAGCGTTATTAAATTTTAATCAGTTATTAATTATGAATTAATTATTAATTTTTCTTGCTAACAAAAAAAGAATCATTTAATATAATTAAATTAGTATAATAATTCATCAACGGATGCTCGCTCTAAAAGAAATAATGAATCTCGCAGAAAAGCGGATTACAACGTTGTATAAATACATTATTTAAACATTATTTATAATTTAATATGGCATAAATCAGTAATAAAGCTAATATTGATAAATCATCTTAAAATACCTTACATATTTAATCTTTATATACATTTTTCTGGTATAATAATAAATTATCATTATGGTATAATAACCATCCCTATCAAATCTCTATTTTCTTCCATATTCTTAAATAATTGTTACAGTCACTTCACAGTAAATTTTCTGACAAAAGATTAGGAAACCATACCCGTACCCAGCTATTTAACTTTAACCTAAAAATCAACGCTACCATGCCGATTTCGCTGAAGCATTAGCCCTATAAAATCGGTTAAACTTGTTCACACGTCGGTAACCGGTAACAATCTACGTAGAAACACATCAAACGAAACTTTACTCATCTCGTCGTGCACTGAAACCTCAACAAAGTAAAATAAATCTGCGTACACGGAGATCCCCAAAATGGACCCTCCCCAATTAACTTCACATCCATTTTCCACTCCACCCCACGACCGAGCCTCCCAACAAAACCGGTCATCGCGGATAACTTTCCACTGATGCGGACGTAACGTCAATATCACGCTACACACGAGCGGCAGAAGAATAAGAAGACAGCAAGAAAACGATCGTTAATACAATCAATCATCCCGTCCCGCAGAGCTGGACCATACGCGAGTGCGCGCGCGCGTGCAATTATTGACAATGAGCGAGGTCGCCGTACACACTCGCGATCTCTCGTCGCAATTGTCGAGAGATGTGCAGCGATGATCATTTTCTCTCTCTCTCTCTCCCCCGCGATGGTGGCCGTCTCTTTTTTGCTGCCTTCGTCGGCGTGTCTCGTTTCGAGGTTATGTCCGAGCTTTTTTTCTTTCGGACTTTCACTCGATCCCACCTCTTGCGTGTGCGTGCGCGTGTGTGTGTATGGGTGAGTGGGTGTACAGTTGAGTCTTGGTAATACGAAGTGGGAAGGAATTTGCAAGAAGATTCTTGCATCGGCGGTGTATGTCGAATAAAGGAGATGTGACGCCGATTACCGAATTTGTTTGAGTTTAGAAGAAATAAAAAACAAAATGTTATATATAGCTGATCTAAGTACATTTAAAGGATGCCGATACTTTTGCATTAATGCTGTATTTCGTTTAGTAATTTGTTGCAAAGCTTTAAAAAGTTTACAAAGAGAATATATATAAAGATAGAATGCAAGTTCCCTATTATCGAAAATTTTTATTTTTAAAAGTGATTTTTGAAAAGTAAAACTGATTCAGTTAGTTCTCGAGATACAATATTTTCCAGACAGTTTCCGAGATGTGATCATATAAAATTGACTCGTTTTCATTGGTTATGTCGATATTTAACATTATGCACAATAGCTGCAGGGGATAAAAAATCATAAATTGAATACGTTTATACCCGTTAGAAAAAGCCTACAATATAAATTAAAATAAAAATTCAAGGAGAATGAATTTAGTATGTGTATGAAAGTGCGTAATTTGAATGCAGCTAGACTATAATCAATAATCATATATTATCAGAGCATGATTAATCTAACATAATGAGCTTAACACGAATTGAGGTTAGAAAGATGATAAATTAGGGTACTGCAAGCTATAAATCAGTGCTTGAAATGAACAAATAAATTACGTTAATGTCGTGAAAATTTAAATATTACAAGAAATAATGTATTTAGATATGAATAATATATATAAATCTCATTATTAATATATATATATAATGCAATGTTTTTTTTTTAAGGAGTTGTAGTTTTTCAAGGTCTGAATCTACATGCGCTATCTCTTTATTAATATATATATATATAATTCAATGCAACTCCTTAAAAAAAAACATTGCATTATCAATGTTCGAATCATCGAGACTCGACTGTACAACTCTATCTCAGTCAGGCGAAGGTGGAGAATCGCGCGCCGGTGAAACTTTCGCGCTGAATTACGATCCGACCTTTAAAGCGAAAATAATTGAAATTTAAGATGATTTATAACGGGGACGGCCGGGTAAAATTTGAATAACGATCGCGCTCGCGCTCCCGCGCCGATTACTTTTTGGCCAAGTTTGAGGAGAAGCGACATAAATTCGAGGGAGTATAATTGGGACGTAATGCTTTATTATACATTTGGCCGATGCCGCGCATTATATATACGATACACCGGGCAAATTGTCGAGAGATCGCGCGCGCGCGGGGGGAAACTTTGAACGAGGCCTTTGATTAAAATTAATGGCCGCGCGGGCGCTCCGAAAGTAAACTTTTCGCTCGAGTTTCGATCGTTTTCGGTTGGAATCGCGCATTATACGCGCGCTTTCTTTTTTTACGAAAAGGGTTTCGTTGAGTAAGTTTTGTTCGATGTCTTCGAATGCATACCCTTCGTTATTGTGTCCCCAGTTGGACGTGGCCGATAGACAATGCAGCGGATTTTAATTACAATTCTCCGAGCCTTGTTCCTACCCTTTATTAATTTTAATGACGCAGAATGTATTTTTAGATCTATCGGGATACAATCTTTATCGAGCGAGATATCAAGGAAAAAAATTAATAAAGACGTTCGTGAAGTTTTATTTATTATTTCTTTTTTGCCACTTTCTTATCTTTATTAACCATACTTTGAACACTCGTAGCCAGCATTAACTTACTTTTAATCTTGAACAAGCTCGACGTTTCCTCGCCGTTTAATTAACTGAATGCGATCTTAAAGACTTTTCACAGACTTGCAACGCACTAATATACCTCTTACAAAAAATCACCTCTCTAAATATATAACAAACCTCCATCGAGCGCATCCAAGGCAAGTCGCAGGCCAACTATACGCGGCAGGACAAAGTCGAACGGCATCAGCTGAGCAAACCCGAGCTCGAGTGATCGAGCACCCAGTGCGCCGCGCACGTGTGCACGGACTAGCGCTCGCACACACACACATATCCACCGATCAATCTTATCTGAAAGTAAATCGCGCGCGTGTGGACGAGAGCGATCTTGAAAACGCTCCCACGCAATTATCAAAGAGCGCCTCGCGAGTTTTTCTCCAATTCAATCGAAGTGTATGTAATATTTACCTTATAGATTTTGCGGCAGTGCGTGGTTTTTCGAAAAGACTGGAGAACTCGCGCGCGCGCGCGCGCCCGCGCCCATGCGCATAATTTATCGCGCTGACCTTTTATACTCGTAATCCGCGATCCGTATTTATTTATCGATGCCGATCCGAGGATTCAAATGAGGCCCCAGACGGGATAAATTTGAATGCCGGATTAATCATGCGAGATGCTTTTTTTTTTCTCTCGCTCGCTCGCCTCGTCGGCGTCGGCGTGGTTACGCGCGTGTCTGCACCTGCGCGCGGATTTTAATGCGTGTGTATGGTAGATATATGTAATGCTTCTCAGTCTGTCCTTTTTTCCCGCATTTTGTATATACTAAACCCAAAATATGGGAAAAAATTTAACAGAGACGAGAATACTGCGGATTTTATTTTACTTTAGCAAGAATTAGGATTAGAAAAATTTGATGTGACACTCGATAACTGTTAATAAACTTTAATGTGGATATTAAATGAATAGTACTTAAGTTTTTTTGTTTAATTTGAAGTAGCGGACCCAATATAGCTGACCAAAGTATGAAACGTATCAATAATTTGGTATTTATATAAATAAATAAATAAATAAATAAATAAATAAATAAAGAAGCATAAAGTCTAAATTATTGCGAGGTATAATATAGGCGATTTTTAATAAGTGTCAAATAAAGATGTACAATTACTTACATTTAAATATACTTTGATAACTCAATGGCTCTAAAAAGTAAAGAAGTTGGGATTAAATGTTAAAAAATATTTGTTGAATAGCTACAAGATTTAAAAGATGATACATCAGCACTTGTGTCAATTGCACGTCTATGTAATTTAACCCAGCACGTTTCTTTAAACGTTTTTAATCACTTTATGCTCTCGTTTACAAAAGCATAAAACGTAGAAGAGTCGTGGTATTGCAAGTGACTAATTTGTCATTTTATGTCCGTTGAATGCTTACATAATTTATAAATATTTATTAAAAATTTATAACTTAAAAAATTATAGTGTTTAAACTGCTAACTATCTTGCAATGGGTTATTAAATTAAATTAAAGATCAATTGAGTCGTATTCATAAATCTCCATATTTAATATATCTACATTATAGATACAAAGAAAGCTTTATACCAATGTTTGCAGTACATTGTGTTTTATTATAGAAATACATTTTTTAACCAACTTAAATTACGAATAGTTATCTATACATTATCTAAATTTTTGCATCATCGACTTTGAATTTTTCAAACACGTTAACTTGAAAATGTATAATTCAACTAAATACATTCATTCACCTTTGTTATATGCAATATTACCCAAATTTTAATTTAAAAATTAAAATAACGAGACAAAAGTCTCGTCTCCCAACCTCTTAACCTCGAACCACGCATTATTTTTTTCCAATCGTCGCCCCCCAACTTCCCCATATAACACAGCATCTCCAAAGAAACAGAAACCTACTAACGAACAAAAAAGAGAACGCGAATCGCGCCAGGAAGAAGAGGAAGAATAAGACGAAGACGCGTGCGACAGTCGCGGGAATCCTCTAAAAATGACTTGACCTTCGGAGCGCGTAAGCGCGCGCGCGCGCACATACGAAAAATCGCTCTCTTGCTCGCAGGAGGGAAGGCCGACAACCTAACCTATAAAAGTGCCTCCCTTTCTCTATCTATCTCTCGTTCTCTCTCTCGCACACGCGCGCGCGCAGGTATGCGCGATTTATCGAGCGGCCGAAGACCGGCTCTATACTTAAACGGATTCCCCTGGCTGCGGGCCAGAGATCGCGCTCGTACTTCGCGAAATTCGCGAAGAGAGAAGCAGTCGGGAGTGTAGTACAGTCGAGAGTCGAGTATATAGGCGAAGATGGTAGAATGAGGAGAGAATCGAAGGGAAAGAGAGGGGCGCGGGGATGGGTGATTTGTAGTGAGGCTCGAGCTTGCTAACAAGATGGAAATGCCGGGGAATGATGGGGGAGAGAAAGAGGTTAGAGGGCTTTTGTGGATGATGAAAATATCGAAAACCGGCGATGTAGGAATGCGGCGAGCAAAGGAGAGATTTGGAACGGTCTTATTCGTTTTTTCTTTGCTTGGGAGGGGAAGTACTTGATCACGGAGAGAAGAATAATGTAGGATACACAGGAATGAATGTAAAATGTAAATCGATTAATACATTCATAAATTTAAATTTCGTGTACGCTCATCATATTTAGAATAAGCGCGAACCTCGCTTTTTTTTATTTTAATTATATTTTTTTTAAATCTGTAACTCATTTTTTATGGGGTTTTAAATGACATTTTTAGGTTATGTTCAGTTAGCGCTTCCGAAAAAATTCTAATTCCTCGTTTCTGTAGTCGATTCAAGCGTTGTAAGGAAACATGGTTTCCATTCGATGAAGATCACCAGAACTATCCGATAGAAAATATAATAATAATTTAAATGCTCAAGAGATGAACTTGATAGCCAAAATTAGTATAAAGAAAGTATTTGACTGAAAATAATTTTTAAAAATAAGTAGTCTATAGGTGTAGTGTCCTTATGATATATACACCTAGATCACTACTTTAATTTGCGACAAACATTAGCCATAAGATGCCCATTTTCTCGTAGATTACCTTTAATTCTAGACAAGCTTTTTCCAAAAAAGTTTCATTTATGATGAAAAAATGAACCAGTTTCTACTCTAACTCCACCCACAAAATGCTCAATTTCAAGTCAATCACTTAAAAATAATGACACACATAGATCGCGTTTTATAACTCGCGTCCGACTTGACAATTCGTGTAAAAATCGCTCTCATCGAAACGTATATACAGCCATTATCTCGGTACTCGAAGCTCCGAGGCTCGGCTTATCGCCGCCTCGCAGCTGAATTACAATATACACACACACACACGCGAGAATCTCGCGTTATGAAATCGCGTGTGGGTTACGTCTCTCGCGCGCGCGCAACGACGGCCAATTAAAATAATCTCCCGCGCTCGGCGTGAAAAAAACGCAACGAAAGATCTGCCTCTTCGGTTTTTTCTTCTTCTTTTACGCGCGTCGCGGAGCTTTTTCCCCTCGGCGACGATAGCGCGCGATAACAATGCCCTGCCGTATCAATATTCAAGAAATTGATCCCACTGTGTCACGATCTCTTTTATTTTCTTGACTTGTTTTCTTTTTTTCTATTGCGTTCTTGAGGAAGGGAAAACGTTCGGTCTTTGTTTGCTTTTGTTGGAGGGATTGAGAGGGAGGTGCGACTAGCAGGATTTTACTCTGGTTTAAGGAAATTTTTCTTGAATTTTTGGTTTTACGAGGTGAAGTTTGTGCAAGCGCGTCGTTTGTGAATATTCATTTATACGGCGATTGATAAGTCAAGCGGATAGTACTTGAAATTTCAATTAATTCATGGAAATTCAGGCATACTTTCATGATTTTTCATCATTTTTCTGACTCGAAAAGTATAAATAGTTAAAGTATTTATAATTGTTACATGTATACATTTAATATGTATAAATTTTTCATATTATAGTCATTGGATATTAAAAAATGTTATCTAAATTTTCAGTTTCATATAAATAAAAGTAATCTCCAAACACGTCACTGACAATTTTCATTTACGCGTGAATAAATAATGTATTTTAATGTATAATGCTATTGAATTTTTCAGTTACATGAACTGAAATTTGATGCATAGTACTGTGACTGAAAATTCAATGAATTTTTAACACTAAACCAACCTCAAATTTCAAAGTTGTCTGAAAATCATTGATATTCATCAAGATAATTTCAAAATTCATACCCGAGGCTCGTAAAACAATTAATCAACAAAATCGATGGTCATTGTACGATAAGCTTTCGTTAGCTGATTCTGACCAATAATCCCTATAGATTCCCTGCAAAAATCGTTGTATAGCTTATTACAAAGTTATACAAAAATGAATGGTAATTTTTACTGTACAGTAACGGATTTTCTAACTATAGTTCTGATATTTAAATGAATCTTAATATACTGCACAGTAAAATATATCTGCTGCAGAGTTAAATTTCCCCATGTAATTCATAGAGGAAACTAACAGTAAAACTGGGACTTAATCTAAAATTTGTGTATAATCAGCTGTCACACTTGATACGTTGTCCTCTCTCACGTTGGTCTAAAAATGTTATCTAA
Organism: Gastracanthus pulcherrimus; assembly: GCA_949152435.1. Taxonomy (NCBI): domain Eukaryota; kingdom Metazoa; phylum Arthropoda; class Insecta; order Hymenoptera; family Pteromalidae; genus Gastracanthus; species Gastracanthus pulcherrimus. Next base: position 9,952,872 of record OX424572.1, read on the forward strand.
ATGACTAAAATTCTTAAAACATAGAGATTTTTTTTAAATCAGTCACTGTCAAAATTAACATTATGTATATATCAGTAAAAGCTAAATTTATGGTTTTCTTGCACCTTATACATTAAAACTCCAAACCACATTCTTTTTTTTAACCGCTTCACCTCTTCCAGTCATCACCTTCTTATCGCGAGAATAGAATATTCTACTTTCAACTGCGTCACATTCTCGTTAAAAGAAAATTCTCTCGCTGTATCATTTTTCCACGTTCCGCGAACGAGATTAATTTGCTGCTCTATGCTGATGCTGCCTCTCCAACATCCCCCCCTTTCCACATTCTCTCTCTCTCCTCCGTCAAATATTATCGAATCGCGCTCCACGCGCGTAATCGCACTCGTATATATATATATACGTATATATATTTACACATATATACCCCCGTCGCTCTATATCTAATCTCTCGTTGTTATATATGCGCGCGCTCGTCTGTATGTGTATGCATGCATGCATGCGCGCGAGAACGTGGATTTTCGTTACAACACCGCACGCGAGTCGCGCGGTCTGTGAATTTTAGACTATGACGAGACGGACGGGATTGTATATATGCGCGTATTATGTATACGAGTGCAGTTTTTTTTCTTCTTTTTTTAATGCGGGTGTATATGCATAAGCGGCGGTCGTGGTATCGGGAAACTTCGAGACGAGATGAGTTTGATAAGGTCACAATCAGAATTCTAAATGTAAATTTGTCGTGTGAACTCATCTTTTTGAAGTGTTAAATTAATGATTTTAATTAATTAAATCGGTGACAATGAAAACGTTAACATTTTGCGTTTTGAAAAGAGTGTCGTTCAGCATGAGCACTGTTACAATTTCTTCGTACTACTTTGTAATGGCATTTGAAATGGTGTTCTTTGTTATACGTTCGTTGTGATAATATTTACTTTAACTCATATTGCAAATATAAATAATTAGTATTTAGTTAGATTGTGCGCTGGACATTTGCTTAACCTTTGGAAAGTAACTTTTTCTCACATTGTATATCACCTCGGTGGTTATTCTTATGAGAACCTTTTGTTAAAAGCTATCATTATCAGCGGTAGGAGCTTAAAGTAATGAGTATTCATACTATAATAAGATTGTCCATACTCTCTGGGGACTCATTTCTCCTACTATAATAGATAACGGCATCTAATATTCAGTAATAAAATTGTGATATTTACTGTACACTTTATTCATTGTATCATTATTATTTTGTTTCAAATGAAAATAAATTACAATTTTTATATACGGATCCAGAACAATTAAGACTAGCATAAACGTGCAGATTTGATTCTATCATTCAATTAGTATAAGAATTTTGTCAAACTAGAACGTAGATTGCGTGCACGTATATAAAGTAAAGTAACTGTACATTAACTGTGAAGTTACGATTGAAATTATTCAAATTACCAATGTTTACACTCTCGCAATTTCAAAACCATTACATAAACATTAACATGCAACTCGATCCGTTATCACCACCACGCTGGCAAAGTCAAAAGTTCAAAGCACGCTGCAATAAAAAAAGAAAAAAAAGGAAAAAAGAACGAAAAAGCATAAAGAAGCTAGTTAATGCGCCGTTAAAATTTCACAAAAGGCATTCTAACCTCAAAATTTTCTGCGTCCTCGAAAATCGCGCCGCGCGCTCCCAAAGGAAATCCTGAGTGTATAACCTATAACGTCGTGTGACGCACTGACCGCAGAAAACCAATAAATCTTCTCTCGCGAGCTCTGGCTTAATGAAAATTCATGAAACGAGCGCCTCTTAAGTCTCCCTCCTTCGCTTTTGTGTCTGCCAGAAATGTATATGCGCGACTTTCGGCAAAGTTAGAGAGCATAGCCGAGATACGAATTTGTACGATGCATGAAATTTTGCCGATATTCTAGTTTTTGAAAGAATATAATAAGATAAAGCTGCTTTTGATTAGAAATATTGTATTTTTGTTTAGGTTACTTTGTTGGTTCTACTGGAGACTGAAAAATTATTATAATGCGATTTGAGATTTTGTACTTAATATGATTGATATAATAATTTTGTTAATCATAACGCGTTAGATAGGTGTTAGTAATCAATACGCGCAAAATACATATATTCTTTTACAGGACATTGATATATAAATTGTAATTTCTTTCAAAACTGCTATAAACGGATTTTTTAAGGTTACGTTCGATCTGCGCTATTGAAAATAAGAAAATTCTCCTTTTATTGAGGAATAGCTTAAACTTTTTCCGCGTCTTTTTTAATAACCTTCTACTTCTTTCTGTGTGTTAAATCTGTGTAAAATTGTAAGTCATGTCCTTCGTATTTTATGCTTTCGCTCCTTTTCATCAGCGAATCTTAAAAAAAAACTGGACTATTATACTCGATCGAACGAAAGTCGCATATACGACTTATCTCAGAATTCATTTATCGAGGATTCAAAAATAAATATTTCAAGCGAGTTGACCGCGTCGACAAAAGTTCATTGCCAAGAGTCTTCATCCTCATCATCGACCATAAAAAAGTATATATATAAACATACATTCTGTTCTCTTTTACATAAATCTTAACAGCAGCAACAAAAAACTAACCACAACTCGTATAAACATCAGCTTTTTTGCACACATATATATGTAATGCGTATATGAACAAAACGAAACCCTAAACCATTCTTCAACAAATATACATTCGTACATGTATATATATATATATATATATACTTAAAATAGTGTTCGTAACAAAATGTTAGTTTTCAAAGATTCCAAAACTCGACATGTTTTTACCAAATAAGCATGTTGCAGCTTTTTTCTCTAATACTTACACAAGTTTGCTACAATATCGCGACATAACGCGACTTTTCAACCTGCTGTATCTTTGTGAATAATCGTCCAATTGCAAAAGAGAAACAATACGTATCGAATATTTTTCAACATTCTTTCAGATGAACCTAATGGTTTTGAACTCTTCTTTTCATGCAACACCCCAATTTAGAATCGTAATTACCACAATATAGACGTGAGCCGAACAATAATAAGTATTCACCTCTACCACTACGTACCCTGCGTTTACCTAAAATAAAAGGCTCTCTTACCTTACTACACTTCTATCAATTCTAGGTTACAACACCTTTCAAAAAACGTTTGACGTCTCTCTTCGTGGTCCGCGCTCCCTTAGAAACATCGTCACTTAAAAAATTCCTCCACTTTTCCAGTTAGTCTTCTAACTTTATTCGACGCGCTATCATCTCAAACGTGTCCTAAGCAGCGCCTCCACTATTTTATTATTCCTTTCTTTGCCACTCATGCCGTTTCGGCAACGCACATACACGCAAATCCGAAAGAAACAGAAAAAAAGAAAGAGAACTCGGCGACGGCGCCTCCCGAGCGGACGCGCGCGTGTGGGTGTGCGAGAGACAGACGGAGAAGGAAAGGACAGACAGTCATCTCGGCGCCTCGGAAATGGGGAAAACGTCGCGCGCGAGAGAGCAGCAGCCGTGAGGAAGGTCGCACACTACGGCCCCCCCCTCGGCCTCTCCGCGTCTACGGGTTATATAGTAGACATGAATGTCAAATATTATGTGTCCGCTCCGTCCGGCTGCTTTCTCCTCTCGCGCCTATGTCTGAAAATAAAAAGAATTTCGTCTGCCGTGGGCTTGTATCGAAAGATAGAGAGAGAGAGAGAGAGAGAGAGAGAGACTTCTTTTTTTTAACGGCTAGGCGTTGTATAGTAGATTTTTTCCTTTTTTTTTTAGTGTAGAGACGCGTGTGGATTTCGATTTGTGTCTGTGCTGTATAGTCAATGGAGACACGAGGAATTTTCCGTTGGACGTGTAGTCGAGATTGCGAAATTTTTTTTGTTTTTGTGAGGTAAGAATGGGGTCTATGCCCTGCGTGTAGATTTCGATGATATGGTAGTTCGAGAGGAATGCTAGAGAAAATTTCATCAAAATGTTAATTTTTAATAGAAGATAATTTGTAATGGGCAAGTTTTATACAATTTAATCTTTTACAAAAGTAAACGACTATGAATATATACATATTTATTTATTTTTATGCGCCTCGCAATCTTGTGTTTTTATTGCATATAAATAACTAGAAAAAAACGTTTATTTTGAATAGTATAAGTACTACGAATCATGTTTCCTTCAAAAAACATGAAGTTTATTTATTTGAATAGCAAAGAATTACGATTTCTCTAGCTAACCGTTGACCTAAGCTGAAAAATATTCAAATTCTGAATAGATTTAGATTTAACTTGATAAAATAATTCTATTCAAGTAAAATCAATTTTTTCGTATTAAAAGTCATTTTTGTATCAAAAGTAGGTAAAAAAAAACGAAAATTTGAGCGTTGCAAAATTTTTGCATATTTTTTTTATTTTGACTACAAGATATCGGTTATGATATTATTTTTGGTGAAAAAACGTTTCTTATATTGCTGTAGAGGTGCCCATTTTTTCAGAATTTTTCCTTTTATAATAAATAAAGTAGTTTACAAATTCAGTCCACGGGTTAATGACATAGGTACAAAAAGTTTAAGCTTCGAAATTTGGTGAAAGCTCAAAATCATTTTATATCTATATAAGGAGAAGAAAAATACAATAACCATTACTAGACTGTCTAGTAAGTTTGATACAATAAGAAATTGAAAGATTCACCAATTAAATGTCTACGATGTATTATAAAACAGACGGTTCATATATAATATAAATAACGTATGATAATATATAGTATATACATATACTTTAGGGGTTGTTGGTAATTATAGTATCCATTGGAAAGATACGTGTGCAGAGGTTACTTATTCCTATAATTATTATCATGTGCGTATTTGTAACAGATAACTTTTGAATCAGATAAATAATTTAAACCTTCAACCAAATCCCATGAATAAACGTTTCAGCCTTCGCACGAAAATCCACTTTTCAATATCGTACACGACTATCTCTCGCGCGATCATCGACATTTCTGTCTTTTTTTACGAGTGAACCATATCTTCCGCGAAACGATTATTGCGATATGAACTTTTCTACCTGTGCGTAAAAGAGAACTCTTGAATCTCGCTTTCAAAACGTGCTCGTTATCGCCGAAATCACACTTTTACCACCAGTCGCAAAGATTTCTATGAATTCGAAATTCTCTTCGTTTCAAACTTTTTTTTTAATATGCCTTGTGAGTTTTCATCTTCTCGAAAATACTACGCGAAACCTCACTAGCATAATCATACTGTGCCTATAATCCGTATAAATATTTCGTACGTAGGTTTGTATTATTGTAGTCGTTACAGGCTTACAATTATTTTGTTATTATTATGTGTATTTAATTTTGATCAGATGAGCGTCAAATATAAAACTTGGTGTGAATTGTCTTATGCGGGATTACAAAAGTAACCTTCTTAATTAGTTAAATATATATACAATTTTTTTTTACTCATCGATTATTAGTTGCATACTTATTATAGAAATTAAAACCGCTTCGAATAACAATAATCATATTATATACTATTCAATTTGACTAAAGATTCGCAGGGTTTAACCAGTTAAAGCTACTTTTTTATTGCTACTTGCTTGATCGTCTTTTAATGATTATAATTACGTAACTTCATCTTCCGTGACTTCTCTGGTATGATGTAAAATGTACGTGTATTTACGCCATTTGAATCGTCATTTATTTATAAAACTGTTTAGCCTTCGTTTTTACTGTTATAACACATTGCAATTAACATTAACCCTGAAAATATTCTTAATAGCAGAGTATACCTTTGAACACGGATTTGCTCTCTCAATCTTCAAAAGAAGTATAATGCGTGATACTCTAGATATTCATAGATTTTATACAAAATCTGTGGTAATTTTGAAACTTTTAGTCTTGAATCTTTTTCGTATGATGTTTTTTCATAAGAACAATATACGTTATTTTAGGATGCAATAGGAACGATACACATTATTCTAGAAACAATCTATTTTTAATAATTTGTTTAATCAATCATTTTTTAAACAAATTGCGAGAAATCATTTTTCATATTATCCTTCATATTCTTATGCTGCGTCCTATATTGTCAGTAGTTAGTTTCACCCAACAATGGTCCAAGTCCACTTCTGCGGGTGAAAGGCATAACGACAGGTCCATTTTTTGTTTTTTTCGAGATATTATGGCTTAAAGTTTGTATTTTCCATTAAACAGGTTGAACGCTAAGTCAATATAAGCAAATTTTTACGCTTTTTGTATTTTAAACATTTTATGAAAACTGCATTTTTTCTTCAGTTGAAAATCATAAAGGTTTGAAAATTCGGTTATTAAAATAGTTTTATTAATTTTTAGTTTAGTAATGACACAAATGGCAAATACACTTGTAACAATTCTAGGCCATATATGGGTCATGTAGCGCTCAACCTGTTAAACCAATGTTTACAAAAATTCATAAATAGTGTATAATAGTCACTTATTTTGACATTTTCCTAATTTTTTGAATTTTTACCTGAAAATATACTAAAGTAAGGATACCAAAATCGTTCAAAATTCAATTATCAAAAAAAGTGAACTTATGTCGTTATGCCGCGAAACTACAGACTCATATTAGAGTGTAAACTCACTCACACTATACTAAAATCTTTCAACTCACACGTTCAACTAAAATTTCACTCTCAGCAGCCTTAGCGTTCGATATTTTCTCTCGGCTATGGTCATCTCCACCTAACACAAACAACCTCAACCGCCTTCTCTCCCTCTCTCTCTCTCTTAAAAAATGTTTGCCACCTATATCAATTTGCGACACGCACCCTCCGTCGGCGCAAAACTCGTTCCCCATATCCTCGCGAGTATATTGTACCCTCGATATTCTTCGCTATACACGCGCGGTGACTCTCATGCCCACAGAAATAGCGTCAATATAGCCGCACGGTGCGCCAAAAATAAGGTTGCCCGAAGTTGAACCGGCAGAGACGCGGCGGTGGATTCTGCAGCGTGGAAAAGGTAGCGCGTAAAGCTGGGGATTGTTCGGATAGTTCTTAATGGCGTTTGATTATTTAGCCGAAAAATCGAGATGCTTTTCGGCATTTGATAACGTTGAATCGGGTGTTGTTTCACGTGTATAAACAGGGTTTTTTTAAGATACTGTCAAGGCTGACTGATAAATTTTTAAGTGTATTCTACGTGAAATTGTAGTTTTTTTAAATATATTGGCTAATAACTGCATAACTTGAACGAATTTTATTCCATTCACTTGAGATTGTGACAATAGCTTTTTCACTTCGTTATCTCCTGGCTTTGATTCTTACTGTTAATGTAAAAGGCATCATCTTATCAATTCGTATGTACATTGGTATTAAGATATCTGTCTTTGAACAGTATTTTCTTACAAAATCAATAAAATTAATTGACTATTTTAGTATAAAATCAGAATTAATTATATGTCACTTACTAAAACCAGAATATAATTTTTTATCCAAAGCTAATCCAGCAACAATCATTTCAGTAATCTATAAATATCGGTATAAAAGAGCTTTACAACAGTATTCTTTTATCATAATTTCTTTCATGTTTTACATAAACCAAATCTGAATATTTCTATTATGTTTTGTTTACCTACAAATATCGATATAAAACTAAAAATCCAAAGTATTTCTTTGTTACCACCTTTTTCTATGTATATAGAAATACTCCACAACCTATATACAATATGAATAAATTTTCAATTATCCATATAAAAAAAAAAGAAGTTGCGAATCAAAGTTAATTTATCAGTCAACAAAACATAATCGCTACATTATCTCTGTAAAAGAAGCTCAACCTCAACCATCCCCGGCTCTGCGACTCCCCAAATCTTCCAACACATCATCAATCCAACATAACAGCCCGATCGCATCAACGCACCGAGCCCACTTTCATCTACAATTTTTAATAAAAACACATTTCGCGACTACAATAAAATTGCGATAATACCACACCTGACGTGCGAGCCGCGTGTGTTCGACCTTTTTCCTTTCTTCTCTCCCTCTACATCTCTCTCCTTTCATTGTGTTACAAGTATCCACGCGAGCCGCCCGCGCGCTTAACAGCCGCATTAGAACTTCTCCACACCGAGGGTTCGATGACACTCGATCCCCGTGCAAATACACAATGAAGAAACGTGCATTACATTGATCAACAATTTGCATTTGACGCATGCTTTACGAGAAAGAGAAGGAGGAGGAGAGAGAGGAAAGAAAGAGCGAGTGGAGCGATTGACGAATTGGGTCAATGACGAGAGTGCGCGTGCAGTGCGCGCGAGCGGACGATTAAAATTCTCGGCCCGAGTGCGCGCTTTCGGCGGTACGGAGACGAGGAGGTGAATTCTAGTTTTTTTGTATGGTTTTGGATTTTAGCGGGGAAATCGAGGGGGGAGGGAATAAAAGTTGTATAGGTAGAAGCCTTGGGAATCGGGAATAATGACTTGGGAGTTTATAATGTTATAATGTACAATTTAAGCGAAGTCACGGACAAACGTTTGTTTCTTAGTCAGGTATATAATTTTTCTTTTCGCTATTGTATGATTTTGATGATACTAATTCCTTTATCGTTCCTATTAACTTCAATGAGAAAATCCATCCAATCAATTATCCAATTAAAATGTTATCGTCGAACAGATAAGAAAAGAGAGCTAAGAGAACCTATAAATAATACATCACCGATGTCCGATCGTTTGAAATACATCGATAAATAAAATGCACTGCAGAATTTTAACTACAGTGCCGAAATAAATTCCAACCGTCACACTCCGTTATAAAACAAAAATTGTAATCACAGTCAAACAAGTTTTACACACTTAGACCATCTCGCGATCGATCGTCCGACGGGAGATAATAATTCAAGGAGCCTCGAAATATTTTCCTTGTACACAACAAACTTTCATTCACGGAGGCTCGTCTTATAAGAAAAAAACGAAGTGGCACTGGCGCCGCACGTAGTCGCAAAACGAGCGTATAAAAAAAGAAACACGTTGTGTCCGATAAGAGCTTTGAGAAAGAGAGACACTTGCCCCGCGAAAAAATGGCGCTATAGCGAGCGAAAAAGAGCGCGATACGCTATAGGGTAAGAGACACTGTCGAAAGGCTTATCGTCTGATTTGCCGAATCGTGGATTATTAATTACGCTTGCGAGATGTTTCCTCGTAACTATCGTCTGAAAATAGTTTTTTTTTGTGTGCGGCAAAAGATACTGGGCAATCAATCATGGGGATTCCTCTATATAGTGATTCTTGATGTTTCGCAAGTCGCCGGCGGGACGCACGTGTCTACTAACCTCTAATTTCTTTACGATCGCAATAATCAAAGAACTGCGTGGAAGAAGAATCTAACTGTAAGAAGGACTTCGAAAAAATAGAATTTTTTAAATTGAAATAGGTATATAGGTGCAAGTAAATCATTGTTCAAATACGTGTTAATATTGCAAAAATTATGGAACATGAAAGTAATCTTAACGATATTTTAAAAGTAAACTGAGAATTAAATTAAAATTTTTATTCTGTTCTAAAGTAACATATAAAAAATATAATGTTGACTTTTACAATAGTTGATGAATAATGTTGACTGTATTTTTTTATTTTCTATAAATGATCTACTTCATTTGTAACCCACGTGGCTACGTATCACTAAAGAGGTTATTAGTAACACTTAAAGTAGAAAAAAAATGCATTTTTCGGGTTTATAAGTAGCACACTTTACTACTTATGTTAGTACGTAAATCGACGACTCATACGAAGAATAACATAATTTATTCATTTGAAGACGAAGGCTAACGCGATTCAGCGCTCGCGACGAAGACTAACCGAAGTCACAAGTTCGCGACGAAAACTAATAGAATTCAGTACTTCGATACGAGGAATAATGTATTTAATCATAGAAATCTTTGGGAGTCGTAAGTATAAATACGCTTTCAGTATAAACATTTTGAGTTCTGGACCACCACCCCATGCCTCACCAAGTGAACTTGGTGTATATTATTGTTTTATTATAATACAATTTGCATCTGGTACTTTAAATTTACGACTCCCAAAGTTGTCGCGTAATCACTGATTTATCAATTTTCAGCGAGTCAAAAGTTATTTTTGGAAGTTTAATATCATCACTTTTGTATTTTAGTAAATAAATAAGTTTGTGCGTTTAATTTGAACTTCACCATTTGTTCTTATTCAGAGAGGGCGATTCAATGAATAAATACTTTGGAAAATCAATTTTCATTGTTTTTATGAAAAGTTACAGCCAAAATAGCTACGGATGCAAATTATTATTAATACGATAATAGCAATAGTCCTACTTCTAGGTTTAAAAACGTGTTCGAATTTCTATCACAATAATAGGTGCAGTACAAACCGTTTTACACGAAGAGAAAAATTGGGCTACATCTGCCGGAGACCCCGCCACTTACAGCCTTAGTGGCTCAAGCAGTAGAATGACATGATCACCCAGCAGTGTCGGCTGTAGAACAAAGCAGTTATAGCATAGCGATTTAGAAATGGGTTACCGTTAATATACTAAGTTCTTCAAACCATTGATCTTTGCAAAATATAAGTAATAGATATGAAATCTGAATATTTGAAAAGCTAACCTCAAATATCTGTCATTTCGGCAACTCGCCTTTGGTGGGCGAGTCAAGCTAAAACTGCTTTGTTCTACAGCAGCGCTGATGGTATGATCCTACCGCAGATTTGACGTTACTAGTAGAACGAGAATAATGGTTACATGGTGCGCGAGCGAAATGTATATGTTCAGTCCCCTCTCCCCGCAATACTACAGTATATCTATTGCCTTCGGGTGTTTAATATCGATTTTATTCTATTTTTTATTAAATTTATTTTGTATTTATCATTCCGTTTATATAAAAAGAAATATAAAGTTAAATTTGATCTAAAAATATCCATATTAGGAAAAATTTACGAGTGGTGGTGCCCAGAACTAAAAAATATTCATAA